>JAOWBP010051192.1:0-16322 GCA_028571105.1 Tragopan temminckii | reverse complement strand
GGGGCTAATTGTGTATTTTCCTTTGTCAAGTTCAGGCTTCAGTAATCACTCAAGCGATGCTCGGAGTTTGATGTGGGAAACAAAACTGTGTGTGGTGTTGAACTTGAGAAGGATGAGCTAAATTAATAGCCTGAAGTTGGAAACCTCTGTCGTGTCCCTTAAATCATTTTTCAGTATTTTCAGTTGAAATGAAGGAGAAGTGACTTCATGGTGCTCTGTATGAAACTGTAATTAAATTTCAGTATTTTACTATTTCTTTTTTTTTTTTTTTTCACAGCATATAGCAGCTACTTCATAGCCCAACAAGGTGAAGAACATCTTAGTCCCTGGCAGTTGTTTTAAGACCCTGTAGTTACTTAAGTAATCAGTGGCTGGGGGAGGAAAAGCAATACGTTTTTTCCCCTGAAGCACATTAAAACTAAAATGAATATTTGAAAAAATAAAACATTTTGCAGTTCAAACCCCCGTTTGACCAGATAGTCTGTAGCAGCTTGCTTTCCACCTATCTTTTAATCATTATGTTCATTTTGAACATTTATACTTGTGTGTTTAATAAAGTTTGAAGTTCTTTGTCAACATGTGTGCTGTCAGACTATAAAATGAATGAAATGGTCTATGTAGCATAACCAAATGAAACAGCTGCACAACATTATGCCTTAGAACTTTTAAATAATTGAAACATCTTGTATTAAACTCACTCATTCTCATATGCAAAGATGAGTTTTTTCTGAGAACCTACCTGGTAGGTAATGTGTACTTCCACAGAAAACTTGATGGTGGAAAAAATTAAACATTTTAAGATGTTGTTTGGGGTGCTGGAGCAACTTAATGCTGAACTTGTCATACAAGAGCTGGTTCTGTGTAACATATTTTAATCATCTTAGAAGGAAATGAAAGCACTGTTTCAAAAATTTCCTGATATTCTGGGCAAGCAGCTTAAAAAAAAACTACAAATTGCTTATCCAAAATATCCCAGAACGATAGCCTAATATGTAAGACTTTAAAATGACTAATATAAGAAGTGGGAAATGATTTGAGAGTACTTTATTTTAACTATTTGCACTGCAAACCTTGTTCTTTATTGAGCTGCTACGAGTGTAATGTTCAGCAGGATGCAGAATTTGGAGACCCACGACAGAACTTAGGAAATCTGTTCTTTCAGAGCTGATGAAAACCACCTCTCCCTGGGCAGTGTAGGTTGTGATGACTGACTGTAATGGAAAAGCTGCAGGTAACGTGAATATAGGCTTCCCTTTGTATGGAAAGCATGGTGTCAGTATCTATCTTTACCCAGAATATTTATCAAAAGGATTTGGTCGGATGATAAATACTAACCAGGGCCTTTTATATGAGCCTCCATTTATAAACATGTACAACAGGAAGAGAAACAGCCAGTTGAGTTTTTTGTTTGTTTTTGAGCACATAAATGATGTGGTGAGAGTAATGTTCCTATGAGAATGATTAATGTGAATCTGAAAGCTTTATTGTTGATGTTTCTCATACACATACGTTTTCTCTTAAGCATCCTCTAAGCAGTTAAAATTATTAAAGCCATCTATATTCCCCTACTCCCACACAAATAAGCACAGTGTTTTTAGCTCAAATCTTTGTCCATAGCATTAGGAGTTATACTGCTGTGGGGAAAACACTGTGGGGAAAAAAAAGTTCACATGGATTCCTGTTGCATCTGTGTACATCTGTAAATTACTTTCCCCTGTATAAACAAGTACTTTTCCAGTAAGTCTTCGGTGGAATAACAGGATTGCTTTCAATTGTATTGACTGGAGTCCAGAAATAATAAGTTCTTGGGTTTTGTTTGTTGGATAGCTGATGAATTGACTGGCAGAATTCTACTTCTGAGCTTAACAGGATTCTGATTCCTTTTAGGAAAGGCAATAAAAATATTCAGGTATTTTTTTGGAAGAGTACTCACTATAAATCTATCACTTCAAGAAATGATAGGTTCTTAGAAATTCTCTGCAGGAGAGGTTTGTAGACCATGTCATACCAGATATTCTGAAAACCAGCAACAAATGTGTGTTTTACTGCAGCTTAATGAGGATTCATTTACATTTGTTTGTACCCATCGTGTTTTGATGGAGCATCTTAACAAGCAGTAGACTGGTGCACTCTGTTGTGTTATTTGGGACCTCCAGAAGTCTGAAGCTGTCAGGCATCTAGCAGTGTTTGCTCTGAGAAGTTCTGCTTCATTCATCGCTGTGTAAATTTCAAGGACCAGACTAATAGGACACGTTATGAGCAGCCAATTAAGCCCAGTAAAACAATAATTAAAACCCGATAATAGCCTGTAGTTATTGGCAGAAGTTTACATGGCATGTTTTTCCATCACATTTCAAATCATTCTTGTGGCAACACCGTAATATTAATAGCCCATTATTTATTTAAAATAAGCTTTTCAAAACTTGAACTCCAAAGCTGGAAGACAGCAAAAGACCAGGAGTTAAAACCTCGCATGTAACCATTTTACTGCTATACAACTATTGACTCAGCTGTTTTCATTTGGGAAAGATTTAGGAATTGTTCTAAGCAGTGTAAATCAAAAGCTTGGGGAGTAATGAATGAATGTCCAAAGCATGTAATGTAGGCTTCAGATGGGTTTTTGTTGTTGCTGTTGTGACTTAAGTTGTTCCTTTTAGCATGTAGGAAGCACAAGAGGATAGTTTAAAAAAAAAAAAAAAAAAGGCTCAAGAACTTGGAAAGGCTCCATCTTTCTGTTTGTCAAGGTTGCCTCAGACTTCTTCATTCCATAGCTACTAAATTTTAATTAAGCTTGCTGCTGTAACTCTTTTTTCAGAGTTCACCCTTCGCCCTCTTGCCGTGCCGGACGTTTCTGAGGGTTTGTTAATGCGAATGCGTAACTTAAATTCTTTTCCATTGTTCTGGATTATTTGCCATATTCTCATTTCAAAGTCAGCATAAAGGAAGGCAAAAGTACCAACTTGTTTTAACAACTTCTTTGTTTATTTCTCCCCGTACTTTTGTTTTCTGTTTGTAAAGCAGCGTTCTTGTTTTAATCACTGCTTTGTAACTTCATCTTTTCGCCCTCCCATCCCCTCAAGAACTGTAACAAACCCCCCTGTTTTCCAAGGCAAACTGTTGCCTTGTCAGTAGCATTTCATTTTTATGAAACTGTTTGGAAACGAGCTGCTGCTACATTACAATACGATTAACTTTCTTTTCCCTCTTTACACACACTGTAGAAGGAAGAGCCTAGTGCCCATTACAGCGATTCCTTTGGATTTTCGGCTCCAAGATTGCAGTGCTGCAAACTTAATTTTATTCAGAACCAGTGAATGACTCTGGTTTCTTGACTGGTCGTACAAATCATGCTGCTTTCACTACTCAGAGGCAGCATAAATAAAGCTGTAGTTGGAAAGGCACACAAGGATTGTACTTAGAGATGTGCATTGGTTTACTTGGGATTTCTTACAGTAGTTTTATTGAGGTATCCATTTTCTAGTAACGCTAGGTCTGAGCTGTAACACTGGGCGAAATCCAGCTCCCTGAGGTCGATAGCAATTTTGGCTTTTGCTTTCTGCTGGGATCTGATTTTCACATGAATCTGTTCACAATATCCAATTGTATGCGTAACAAAGAATCTGGTAGTACTGATTTTTCAGTAACTTTCAATAACATAAAACCTACAGAAGATTTACAGCGGAGCAACTGAAACTTGTTCATCCTTGCAACTGGAATGAGTTAGTCCCTGCTCTTAGGCAGAGTGCTTTTTAATTCCTTCCAAGTTTATACCAAAAGCCACGAAAATGAGGTCTGTATTTTACTTGTCAAACTGCTCTCAGGCTGAGAGAGATCCGTTTGTTCGTAATTGCCTGTGGATGATAGATGCATGCAGAATTTGCATATAGCTCAAAACTAGACTTGCAAGAAAGAATAACGTGAAAACTTACCAAGAGGAAAGAATGTTGCAGCTGGTTTGCTTCTGTCGTAGGTGGAGGATCCGGAGGCCAAGTTGCCTTTTCTTTCTGTGTTTTCTGATGTTGCGGATTGTTAAGCTGCAGTTGGAGTTGAAAACTGCTTTTGTCTTTCTCTGTTAGATCCGGGCTGCGCTGGGGAGTTGGGTTTCTCCATGCGATAACCAAACTGCTTAAATCATTTAAATATAATTGAAGAAAAAGTTCCAGTATGTTTTATTCCGGAGGGGAGGGGAAAAAAGCAATGTGTTTTTTTGTTGTTTTTTTTTTTGAAGCTGCGGTGTTGTACTCTCCCATGCAGAAGTGCACTAACCAGCTACAGCTGACCCAGATTCCATATACATCACATTTGGACAGTTTTTTTTAAACAAACACACCAGCCTCAGCCGTTCAGCCCACCTATGATGTCACCGCCAACACGGAGAGCAGCAGAAACTCCTCCTTCGGATTTCCTATCCATACCCTCCAGAAAGGCGGGGGCAGGGAGGCCGAGGAGTCAGGAACAAGGAAAGATTGTTTGCCAGCTGAGGGGAGGGTACCATATGGCAACAGACTGTGCAAGAGTTCAGCAGGCAATTACAAATCAAACATTTTTACTATGCTGCCTAAAGATGCCTTTCAAGTTGTTACAGTGCTGGGCTTCATTTAGAAGAAAGATTCTTTCAGGCTGATAAAACTCCATTTGTGTTGCTGGGAATAAAAGGGGCAGCCTGGCTGGATACAACGGGGAAAAATGAACCATTTATAGTCGAGAAGAATGTTAATAGAATGTCGCGTTCAATTCTTGACGTTCCCTTAATAAGAAACAGCTCCAGTTGGTAAATGCGTAAAGGCTCTGATGCATGTGGGAGATGTTAGAGCTGGCTGTGATGGTTTGGGGTCGATATCAGAGTGTTTGATAACATCTGATAAGGGTTAGAAGTAGAAAAATAGAAGACAGCCAGTGAGGAATGCAGGACGCAGCTCTGTGGAGTAAGGCAGCAGTTCAGTGCATTTGTTTTACTGTCATCGATTTCTTCACAGAAGACAAACCAGTTACACTGGAAAGAATGACCTTCATACGATTTCAGGACTGCTTTAGATTTTGTAAAAATGCACCAAATAATTTTAGAGAGCAGATCTCTACAGGAAAGCTAAAAGAAAAATCCATGCTGAATTGCTTAAGTCATTCAGAAAGAGAATTGTGCAACTGGCTTCTAAGCTTATGCGTGATACTGCAGGTGCTTGTTCACAGGGAATTTCTTTAATTGTAATTAGTAGGCATGATTGATTTTTCTTTTTTCTCCAGAAGATTGAGTAGGTTTGGGCTTTTTAAGGCCTGCTTGGACACTGCTTGACAAAGCTGAGCTCAGGGGTAGTTCATGCAGTCAGGATAACACTGTAAAGTAAATGTGAATATCTGATCTTTCAGATTATTCTTTTTTTTTTTTTAATAAGCTGATTTTAGCAGAATGGAAAACAGAGAATTTTAGTATTAGATCAGGTCATGTGTAATACCTTTTAATTCACTTTTTTATATGTCACCTTTCAACCACAGGTATTTTAATTTGTTTCTGTGTGTGTGCGCACACGCGCATGTATGTGTTGATTTTGGAGCCATGCCCAGAGTTTCCCAGCTCACATTTGAGAGCTGTACTGGTTGGGTGCTATACAAACACGACTGCTGTTCTAGTGAGATTGTATGAACAGCCTTCCACCTGTAAAGCCACGCTTTTTGTTATAAGTCTGAGCATGAAGCAAAATATACTTCTAAAAATTCTCTATGACTGAAACAAGTTTCTCCAATAATGTTTTCAAGTTTAGGTATTTTCATAGTCATGTAGGATTTCTGTATTGTGAAGGATGTAGAAGCACAGTTGCTTTTTAATGGCAGGATTAGTTGGTCAGGGTGTTTCATTTAATTGGGCTGAGAAAGGTTAGGCTTTAGGTGAAATTCTAGAGATGGAGAATTAAAATAAGCAAAATGAGCAGTGTATCAGTAACATGAACTTAGGAGGAGGACTCGCCCCTTATGCATAATCAAGGGATGAAAGAATGGTGAAATTACTGTGCTGGTGAGGAAGAAAAAAGACATTAAGACTTGGAGGCCTAAAAACAAGGTTGGGTCTTAGCAGTTACGGTGAATATAAACCGCACAGTTCATACTGTGTTTCGATGCATGCACTTCTTGCCTAGTTAACTTTTCCCATGTTACAAGTTGAGTGTGACTTTTCATTCCGGTTGAGGAGTTGTAGATGAGGTGTTTTTTCCTTCTGTTGCTTTTTTTGCTGAGTTGGAGGAATTAAGTAGTAGACTCCCTAAAAACCTTAGTAAACTTCATCAGGTATTTTAGCATTATGTGATTACTTCTTATTTGTCAAGGGGAATTCCTTGCTGGTAGCGTGGCAGAAGAATAGGTTCATGAGTAGCTGTGTGTAATTACTTCTCAGATAGCTCTTGTAATTATTTCTAAATTTAGAAAGATGCTGTCAGTGTTCAGGGCAGTCAGCTAGTGCATGCCTGGCACAATGCAGGAGAAAAAAGGATCCTTTCTGTCCCGCTGAGACTTGTCGTCCAGACTGTGCCGGAAAACCATGTGCCTGTACCCAGGGCATCTGCAAATACAGCTGAGATAGGGGTACCAAAACTAAGGATTAAGTCATGGAGTGGAGCTTGGATTCAATCCCAGACAGAGGAGGTATGGTGATGTGTCTTCTTGGAAGTCCAGGCATTCTTACTGTTTTACTTTGAGGTCTGAAGGCTCTCGTAGACCTTGCCAAAGATCTCAGGCATATCCAAAATAACCTACTGAGGTAATTTGTCAATGAAAGCAAGAAATTCTTTAAAATATTCTTTGCGACTTTTTCTGGTAAATGTGAGACACTAAAGAAATCTTTCATTCTAATCTTGTTCAGGTATTTATCTGTCAGACTTGACGTACATTGATTCTGCATACCCATCGACGGGGAGCATTCTGGAAAGTGAGCAAAGAACAAACTTAATGAACAACATCCTACGAATTATCTCAGACTTACAACAGTCCTGTGAATATGGTAAGCTAGCATGTGAATATTGCGGTGTAAAAGAGCAACCTCAAAAGCTTTGATATTTCTCTTCTGTAATACTATGCAAGCAAGGCATAACCCTTTTGTATGCCATCATCGCTCTGCCTTGCCCTCTCAGTTCAAAAGTGTAAAAGCTTATTTTGATATTGTTAGTTATGATAGAGCATCAGCATGGGAAGAAATAGTGAAGTTCCCTTGTTCTTAAATCACACACGCATTCTAGAGAAAAATGTGGAATACATTGCATTTAGTAGTAGCTTATAACTTACATCTCTGTGTTCCATAACTTTATGATGATTTCTAAAAATGGTAACATTGCTTTTGGAGTATTTCTTTTACTGGAGATAATAAAAATGTGTACAGCTTGTCTTTTGGACATTTACAGTGCTATTCGTGCATCAGATAAAGTATTGTTTCTTCAAAGGTGGTCTCCCTCACAGTCCCTCTCTTCAATTTCTAGTGAAGTTGTAAAGCTGCATTTGTGATGGTGGAATGTGATATTAGCAGAGGATTGTGGCTCCACTGAAAGCTCAATATAATGAGAATGTGGTCTGTGAAGGAGCCCTCAGATAGAGTCCTACAGGTTTGAGACTTCAGTTTGGCCAGGGGTTCTCTCCCACATCTCACTTCCACATAATCTGATAAGCAGAGCAGCTCAAAGTGCTCTACAGGGAAACATACTTGGTTTATGTAAGTGGAGAATGTAAACTCAGTGCATGAGAATTTGAAGGACTACAAAATTCAGCAGCAATAGAAACTGTATTTTGTACCTCTGTCTCACATTAAAAGGTAAGCGATCTGATTCTGTTTAAATACTTTCTGGAAAAGAACTTTGCTTATTGAATGGTACGGTGATAATGAATGTCATCTGTTTCTCCAGATATTCCTCTGTTGCCTCACGTCCAGAAATATCTAAACTCGGTTCAGTACATAGAAGAACTACAAAAGTTTGTAGAAGATGACAATTATAAGTAAGTATGAAATGCTGTAACTGACTGTAATTCATGACAAAAGAACTTTAGAACATAAAGCCTGTCACTTCTAAAATTCTGCTTACAGCAGGCAATTTCTTCCAGAGCATCTGTTGCAAGTTGTGAGGTTACAGCAGGGTCCTCTGGTAAGATAGGATAACAGCATGCTGGATGGCATGGTTTCTTCCTTTTCTGTCTGACTGTAATTAATCTACAGTCCGCTGAGTGTTTGTTAATGAAGAGCCCATCCTAGTGGCTCACACCTAACACTCTTTTCACAGGATTCATCTTACTGACTGAGCAGAATGTGGATACTTTGTTCTGATGAAAAATGACATACTAATCTATGCATCCCGGTCCCAGGTTCTTACTGAAGGCTTTCACTTTTATGAATTCCCATTTTTTATTTTTATCCTTGGGTTAGGTTACACAGTGCGAAATGTAAACACTTGATTTTTGAGAATCGAGACATTGTGCATCTGAGTGCCCCTCCCAAGAAGTATACCACCTTAGACAGAGGCGTCCAATTTCTTAATGAAAAGATTATTACTATATGAAGTGATTTGGCATCCAGCAAAACTAGGGGTTGGAAATCTCTGGCAAGAAACAGGAACAAGCCCCGAGGATAGGAAGCGACCCGCAGCAGATCTGTTACATATGAAGAAGGTTTCTGTTTGCTTCTGCCTGATCTGCTTGAGGAGGTTCCCCACCCATTCCCATCCTGCCTGCCCAGGAAGTTTGTCACCTTAGTTGTGCTGAATCAGTTGCTTGTGTAGCTGCGTTCTAATGGTGGGAGGGGGCATGCTTGCTAAAGGGACAGATTATCTTTTCTAAAATAACAATTTATTAAATGGTAAAATGTTTATAGATCTAACATGGGTTTACTAAAAGGCAGTAAATAGGGACCCTTAATTTTATGTCAAAGGATGGTTGGCAGGAGTTTAATCACCTAACTTCCTTTCATGTGTTTAATCCTTTAAGATTTGTGAGTTGTTCTCTGGAGCACGCTATGTGCATTTTTGTGCAAGTACCCAGCCTTATTTTTTCCACTGAAATATTCTACAGCCTGATTTAGAAAGTGTTTCTTACTTATCACTGAATAAAGCTTTGTGGTCAAGCATTGCAATTTAAAATAAACCCTCAAGTTGAACTGCAGTGTCTGATTCTTATTGGCAGATTCTTTTCATGAATTCAGATTCTACCTTCCTTCTTCCCTAGGCAGGAGTATGTACTGATGGGAATTTTATTGCTGAAGAAGCTACAGCCTCTTCACCCTGTACAACCCAAATTTTGATAGCAGGGAGACTGAGACAATTGCAAGTAGTACAGAAACACGACTGTTGTTTAGAAAGTCTGAGTAGACTTTTTACACCTGTGGACTATGTATGTCTCCAGTCTAAATGTTTTCTGTGTGAGAGGAGTGTATTTTGAAGAGCCGTTGTTACTCTAAGTAACTGTTTTGCTTCTTATCTCTAAAGTGTCTGCAAAAAGGCTGAAACTGAAGAACGGTCACTGTGACTCGAGTCCACATTTTTTCTTACTGAAGGATTTTATTTAAGAAAATTGAACTTGTAATCAATCATTGCTAAGCAGTTTGGTGATGGGAGGGAGAGGAACTGTCTAACTTCAAACATAACTCTCCCTAAAAATAAATAGATGCTTTTCCATGCTTACTAATTTCAAAGATTATAGTTCTGCAAATTGTGCAAACGAGATGTTAGATATTTATAGAGTCTGCCTCCTTTACAGTGCTGTTGAAAATAGCATTTAAAAGTGCCTGCTGTAGAAAAAGCTTGAATTATCGATGCAAGCAAGTTGATAATATATTTCATGAAATGTCAAAGAAGGATTTTGGCTTTCGTAACAGTAAAGAGAAGTGAGTTGGCCCACTTTATAGCAAAAACAAAATCTTGAGGTATAGTGAATATAAATATTTGTTCCCAGGCAAGGAGCATCATAGAATTGTTTGAATCACAGAATTGCTCAGGTTGGAAAAGACTTTAAAGATCACCAGTAAAAGTTGCAGCACTTTGTTATAGTGTAAGTTTTGCTATTGGTTTAAGGCCTCCTTCAACATGGTATTGCTTGTTCTGGTCTATATGAGTCAAAGCGATAGGTTCATTTACTACATTATGCCTTGGCATGTTGTGTTCTAAGCCCAGAGCCCTGCTGCAGTCATTTTTCCACATGAAACAAAAAGAAAAAGTTTGGAAATAACGTATGCTAAACATAGCTGCAAGATGTATGTTGACATCATCGTTTCTTGCAGTGACAAAACCAAGAAACTTTCAGTTGTAAACTTACAAATATATCAAAACTCCTCCTTTTGCACACCTCTATTTCCTGCTAATTTTTAGTTCTCCTTTGGTGCAGACTTTCGTTAAAGATAGAACCAGGTACCAGCACCCCCCACTCTGCTGCTTCCAGAGAAGATTTAGTAGGTAAGTGCTCAGTACCTGTGAGAAGACTTCATGCTGCCAAATTCATTATTTTTGAGTTGCGATTGTGTGGCCAATTTACTTTAGGCTAATAAGGAAGCATGAAGTCTAAACACTGGATGTTGGTAATGAAAATTCGGAATTGATCTGTAAAGAGAGAGTTGTTTTTTTTTAAGAAGCTGGGTCAGTTAAATATCAGTAGGAGTACATCATTAAGTTTTGTTATGGGGCATCTCTTACTAGTTGAGTTTAGAAAGTTTTTTGCAGCTTGTTCACAGTTTTCTTAGAAGTATCCCTGATAATAATTCTAAGATTACTTGAAAGTAATGTTGTTTTTGTTCCCAGGCTCTGAAGTTGGAGCGTCGCCACAAAGTGGACGGAAAAATGTTGCAGCTGAAGGAGCCTTGCTGCCGCCAACACCCCCTTCACCTCGGAACTTGATTCCACATGGGCATAGGAAGTGTCACAGCCTGGGATACAAGTCAGCATTTTATTTAACCTGACAATCCTGGGTTTTGTGATGTATTATCTTTCAATATAAAGGCTCTGTTTTAAAATGGTGTGGTTTGTACGCAGTATTTCACTTGGAGACCAGTTCGTGCCAAGAGCTCAAACTCAAAACAATACTGCTAGAGTCACAACTGATAATTAGTTAAACTGGGAAGCCTGTGTATCTGCTAGAATAATAGCTAGCAAACTTGTCAAAGTAGTCTTTTCTAACTGACAGAACTGTCATTTAATGAAATGCCACTGAGTTGATCTTATTTCAGTTTTAGTTTTAAAAAGTAATTCTCATTTCTATTCTTATAGTGAGAGAGCTCCTTTGTAGATTTTTACGACTTTGCATATTGGTGGTATGAGTTTCTTGTATCTATCTAGTTGGACATCTGATATTTTGATAATTATCTCATTGCTTCCCTTCTCATTTTTTCAAAATGCAAGAAGGTAACTTTTCTGTAATTCATCTTTAACCTTCTTATTCTACAAGTTTAGTTGCTAGATGCTCATATGAGGCTAGAATGAAATTCTAAAGTTTAATCATGTGAGTGTTACGTAAGACAGTAAGGCCTTATGATATTAAAAATAATTCAAGGCCTTCTAATTTTCTCTTGGCTCAAAGAGCGCTGTGTAGTTTTGACACTAGCAGTTCCTTCAGGTAATAATGTTTGTGCCCTGTCACTTATGTACTGGTGCAGCTCCCTGTGCCACTCATCTAAAAGTCTATTTGCAACAATTTATGACTTGAGCCATGTTTTTTGTTAGACTTTTGGAACACATGGCATGTTATCCTTCAGGATGTTAAAGCAGCATCTTTTGAAATATGTCAGAGATGATGTAAGTTTTCTTTTTATTTTTTCCTAGTTTCATACACAAGATGAATACAGCTGAATTCAAAAGCGCAACATTCCCTAACGCGGGACCAAGGCACCTACTGGACGACAGTGTCATGGAGCCTCACGTCCCATCGAGAGGGCAGGCAGAAAGCTCCACCCTTTCTAGTGGAATTTCAATAGGTGGGAACTGTAAGCATACTTGTGCAGTAAATGGTCTTCCAGTAAGGATTTTAGCATGTTTAGTTGGACATTATGTGCAGTGGTTCTATTCTAAAATACCAATTCTACTTAAGAGCAGACTTGAGAAATGTAGGTGTGGAAAGGTAGTATAAATTGTACAGCATAAACCACAAGGTAACAAATTATTAAAAAGTGGGTCGTTATTTTTATAGCCTCTTTAATGATACTCCCATCATTACCTCTCTCCTACCTCATGGAGTGAAGTACAGAACACCATTTCATAGTTTTTACTCTCTTCTAGCCCCCCTCCCCCCCCACCTAAGTTGCTCTAAATTAAAATGGTCTCAAGGTATGTATTTAAAATGCCTTATAAAATTGATAGCGAGAACTGTAAGTTGCTGACAGTCTTTAGAAGCATAATTGATAAGCACCTTTAGATTTTCTTGGCAGGAGCAGGTAGCAATTTAACCCTCAGGTACTTCAAAATGTCAGAATAGACTTCATTTTGATAAATTATTTATCTTCAGATATTTAAGGTATCCTTTTTGCTTCCTGAGTTTCTGATGGGCCATAGGTTGCTCTTGTTTCCTGTTGCCCTCAGGAACTTAGAGGGAGGGGAGGAGAAGGCAAGCGCTTCTCGGATCTACCTATCTGCAGCCAGAGTTGAGAAATTAAACTTTTGCCACAGTACCTTTTCTTGAAATAATTTGTTTGGGAGGGTATTCCAGTACTCATTTTTTTACACGGTTATGATAACACAGGATTTTTGTAGTGATATATCTTTATTTGGATGATGTAACTGTAGAAAGCACCTCTGCTTTTTCTCCCCCAGCAAGAGGAACAATGTCATCTATTTTCAGATTATACTTTTCAGGAATTGCTCTTGTGTTTTACTGAGAAGAAAGCCATAATTTGAGCAAACACCGGATTTTTCTTGTGAAAAAATCAAATACCTGGGGGCAGTTTTTAAGATTATGTTAATAAGAGAATCCCTGGAGCTAGCTTAAATCAGAGTATTTTGGACTTCTTCGCAGCAGACAGCTTCCACTATTAAATGTGTACGGCTTGACAGTTGTAGATTGTCTGCTCTGGCAAAAGTTGCCATAATCATCCAGCAGGAACAGTGGTGCTTGTTAGCAGCGCACAGCTCACATTCTCTGGGATTGCACCATACAGGAGACTAAAGCTCCTCATGCAGCTTACTACCCTCCAAGTAACTTCTCAGCATTGTGCAGAGTTTAGGGAGGAAAAACAATTTTGAGATGTAGCATTGTCCTTTTCTTAGTGCAGTTGATTTGGATCCTTCATGTGGTGCTTTAGCTGTTTACTTTTGATGTTTTCAGTCTAAATAATACAATAAACTTCTGCACTTGACCCTTTTCTCAGGCTAGATTATTCTTTCGCTTCCATTAGAGTTGAGCAGGAAAGGTTTGCCAGAGTTGACAGACAGTTTTTCACATGGTATAATTTGGAACCTGTCATCATCTAGATGTTTTGGGGAATATAGGGATTTCCTATTTGGTCTAATCTCTGGATCTTACAACTTTTTGTATTGCTTAGATCAACCATGGCCCTGTCAACTTGATAAGTCACTCCTACAAGCTGGAATAAATTGTCCCTTTAGAAGACTTTTTTAAAATCACTTGTAAGACATCAGCCTTAAGTGTTCTGTGGAAGATCACTATTTCTGGTTAGAACTTCACCTCATCCATTGTCTTCCAACTTCAATCTCCCTATGTTCAGATACTTCAGTTTTTTATCAGTCTTTGACAGAGTCCAGCATCATCAGTGCTTTTGCTACCTCTTGATTATAAAAATTTCTATGATGCAAAAGACAGATAGATAAATACATAAAGGAAAATAGAAATGCGTATATAGAGTAAGTTCTAGAGGCTTGCAGTATTTATTAATGGAGAATTCTTGGAACTCTTAGTTGTCTGGCATTCTGTACTGCTGCCTCAGCAGTATTGAAAGAAGTCGATTGAAGCTGCTTAAGTTCCTCCAGCAGATTTGAAGTATTCTGTTTACTCAGTACTTGGAAGTTGTACAGTCACTGCAGCAGAGGTGGTTTACCAGGTTCTACACAACTTCAAAAGATGGACAAGAAAACTTCTGAATGTATGCACTGAAAAGAGTGTTATTCTTTTCTCTGCACATAAATGTGGATTTAAAACATCAAAAGTAAACCTGCTCTGGAGACAGGACTGCCTTTTCTTAGATTAAAGCCCATATAGGACTTAAGTTTTTGGACAAATGATTCCTCTTCAAAATGTGGCTGTTATTTCTGATACGACAGCAGCTTGAATGTGGCCTTAATGGTGACTCTGCCATTTCACTACTGCTTTAAATCACTCCTTTGTTTTGAGGCTCAGAGCTGTTTGAACTTTTCATTTTGCAAATCATAAAATCTTTTTAGCATTTTGTCCTGATAATTTAAAAAATCGTACATGTCCACTTAATAACAAAAAACGCACGTCTTCACAGGCAAGCACACAATGTAGGTTGAAATATTACCAGCAATCTCTCCATTTTACTTGCCATGTGGCACAGTAGCGTACTATGTAACGTAGTATGTGTGGGTTTTGTTTTGACTGAGTATATGTGGTAGACATGGGGAAGAATTGGCACTGCCCTGTGCCCTCCCCTGCACAGTGTTCCTATGCAGTCTGTGCTACACACAATCATCTCATGAAAAATATCACTAAAAATCACATAATAATGTCTAAGTTCATGATCTTGTGGGGCCACATGTGGCCTACAGGTTGGGCGTGCCTGATGTAAATCATTAGAGCATGCAAATTTCTTTTTTGTCAGACCTCATGCTGGTTGCCTTTTCTGTCAATAAATGACTGTAGTCCTTTCACAGTTCAGTAAAGCAATTTTTAAACAAAGATTCTTCAGTGTACTGCTTCTTCATAAACTTAAGGACTCTTCCATTTGGATTTGTCCAGAAGATTTCACTCAGTGATAGAAGCTTTCACTCAGTAATCAGGAGATCAGCATCCGTACATCGTTATTGTAGAGTAAGGTAGCCAGATGTACATCTGATTCTGTTGCAACTGTCTGAACAAGAGCAGCAGTGCTGCAGATATCCTAAGTAGAAGAAATACTAGACCAGACATACCCAATATGAAATTGGAAATGTTTACATGAATTCAGAAATGTTAACAACAGAGATTTGTCTCATTTGAGGTTTAGACATTCATGTTTTCAACAGCTGCATTTGAGCTACTCATCTGGAACTTTTTATAATCACATGGAGAGATGGTATCTTCAAGGGTATGATTCATCTCATTCTCAAGGGGGCAGCTAAAAAGAGCTTGTGTGGCTTTTGTCCTTAAAACACTTCAGTCCTTTGGATTTGGACAACTAACACAAATGAAAATATGGACAGAAACCACTGAGCTTCTGTTTTTTGCTTTTAGTGAACTGGGATAGATGCATTTACTTTTTAGTGGACGCTTATTGAGAACTCCGCACAACTTGCTATCAGATGGCATTAAAGCTACAAGATATTTCTGGCTGTGGTCCCTCTGTTTGGATGTGGTTGCTGCATGCATTCTTTCAGAAGAGATGTCTAAGCATCACCCTAGGCTGGGTTGAAGGAACTACCTGTGAACTTTTACCAGCTCTCTACCTGAATTTGCCTACCATTTCCTTTTCATCTAAAAGTAGGGTATAAATTAAAGTGCTGTTACTAGATCATGGTTGCATTCATAGGTAGCATAAATCTTTTTTTTATTCATAAGGTTGTTGGATTTTTTAAGAATACAGTTTTTTAGCATTACCTGATTTGCTTGTACTTTTTTTTTTTTTTTTAATTCTTCACATACTCAAGTGTCTTCAAGTATCCCTGCAGCAGTGTTCACCTTCATTCATGTTTATAGGAGTTTGGGATTTCCAGCACAGTTCAGCCAAGCTATATTCTGCATCTGTTTAATTGTTCAAATAATTCTGCAGATGTGAAGGGAATGTGTAAAATCACCTCTTCGTATGTTGCTTCTTTGTAGTTTTTCTCCTCTTACACCAGCCAGCATACCAGATGCAGGGTAAATTTGCCTGGGAGGTTCCTGAACATGCATTCTCATGGGTACACCGGTTAAGTGTTGTTATAGAAGTAAGAAACAGCTGAAATTGAGAGTTAAATTTTAGGTGCTTAAAAACTCAAAGAAAACAGATTTCTAGATTATATTTGTAAGAGTTTTGGATGCAAATTAAGTTTTAACTTTGTTCTTTTCTTCCTTAAACCTTCTTCTTCTTACTCTTCCTAGTCTACAACACTATGGGTGAGAGGTCTGAAAAACTAAAGCTATGAAGCATTTGTATTTAGTTGTGTGTTCCAGTTGGTCAAGGATAACTTGAGCCTTTATGTTAATGCAATCAGAGAAATTAATACCGTAGT
>JAOWBP010051189.1:0-16329 GCA_028571105.1 Tragopan temminckii | reverse complement strand
AAAAAAAGCAAGAATCCAGTATAATCATAAAAATTCATACATTTATGGTTGATGATGACTAAACTATAGCTTCTAGAATCCAAAAAGTGTGTGTGTGTTTTTGGATCTTTGGAACAACCATTCTCTTCTTGGATTCTTTTTTTTCTCTAGGATTCTGTTTAGTTGAATAACTGCAAATCTTTGCATATTTTTTGTGTGTTCACTCTCTCAGAGTTTGTGTGTGTTTTTCATGCAAACGTTAATGCGTGCTTTACGTAAAAATGTTTGTTTGCTTGCTTGCTCTCTCTCAGAGTCAAACTTAGTGCCCGTAAGCCGTTATATGGGTTTTTTGTACTTCTTTCTGTGCTGTTTTATTCACAGCAAGTGAAAAAATATGCTTTTTATGTAATTTTGGCTAAAAAATATGATTTTTTGTTGTTTAGCTTGGTTTGGTTGGTTGATTTCTTTTTTGGGGTAGCATCCTTTTCTCTATGGTTAAGCTTAATAAAAAACCACAAGGCAGCATCATTGGACCATTGATTTTTTTGGTCCAATTTTTTCGCGCTGCTTGATCCAATGAAATTTGAAACCAGAATGTTTTTCTCTCTGTGTGCGTGTTTGCAATAATTATCCTTGGAATATAATTTTTTTAATGTGTGTATTATGGATCTTGTTTCCCAAAATTTCACAGGATATTTTCTCTATTTTTTTTATGGATAACTAGCTGATCGTGATGATGATACTTTTTGAAACAGGATACTTTTCCATCATCAAATTTGTGGACAAATTATCTTCTTGGTTTGTTTGATAAACTGTAATCAAATTTTTTTGTGTGGTCAGAAATTAAATATTTTTAGATAATGATCCTTAAAGTAACTAAATAACAGAACTTTACAAAGCAAAGCAAAAAACGAGAAACTTTCCCAGAAAGTATTTTTGTTGTTGTTTTTCAATGATTAAATTTCTAAAAACATGTGTGTGCGTGCGTGTGTGCGACACATACACAAACGGTTTTTTGTTCAATTTAATTTAATTCAATCAAATTTGATTTGATTTCACCAACAACAAAAATGGTGCTTTTTCGGTGTTTAAGTGAAACATTCTTCTTGTAAATTGTATCCAAGTTATCCAAGTTATATTTGTGACCATTATTTCATTTTATTGATCATTTATTATCATTCAATTCAATAAAAAAACAACAACAACAACGTGTTTCCGTAAATGGATCCTGTTTATTTTGTTTGATGATGTTTGATTATGATTGAACGAGCTGATATATTTTTTGTGCCTTTTTTCTCTCTCTCTTGTTTTCTCTGTTCCAAAATAGATCTGGCTTTTACCCTCGGGACCCTTGGTGGAACGCATCCCCTTTTGGACTCTAGGTTGTAATATTTTTTTCGGTAAGTTTTGACTTTGTTGCTTTTTTTGACGAAACCAAAACAGACACACACACACAACCACAAAATCTAATCGGATAATGTTAGGGACCAAACATGATGACATATTTTTGTTCTTTTTTTTTGTTGGTAGGTCCCTATGGCCCTAGAAAAAAATATATAATAGAATGGCTCTCGATTAGAATAATCCATAATCTTTCATTTTGTTCAATCTATTCATTAATTTTTTTATGGATGCCTGGATCCTGCAGGATTCATGGATCATAATAGTGTGACAAGTATGAGGTATCCACTAAACAATGTGGCTGTTGTTCCATGATGGCGATGATGATGATGGTCCAAACAATAAAAAAAGCTTTTAGCTTAATTTCATTTATTAGATCCTTCCTCATCTGAATTTTGCTTGCTTTCCTCAAACAACAGAATCCTAAAACACAAAAGATATTTATTCAGCTGTGGCTATATGTTCTTGTTTTTTATATCTGTCTGTCAATTCTTCTTTTGGTGACAACCCCGTAGGATATTTTTATAAGTGTCTTCCTATTCAATGATCCTTGTCGATCAATAAACAAGATTGGCATGTTTGTTTAAGGATCCGTTTTTGATGTTTTTTTTCTGGTATCCAGGATGTTGTTTTTCTTTAATTTAACTCTTTTTTTCTGGGGAAAAAAGACATAATCGGCTTGTTGGTGAACGAAGGGGTTGCGCCAACGGAAGCAACAATTTCTTCTCCTGTTTTCATAAACAAGTTTCGCTTCAATTACAATTTTAGGCTGTTAATTTATTTATGTAAATAACTTGTTGTGTTATGATGATTTGTGAAGATATTCTCTTGTATATAAGTTTTGTTTGGATGTTTCTTGGAAAACTTTTTTTTCTTCTTGGATCTTTTTGCATATGGAAATAAAGTTTAGTTTGGTTTTTTTGGTTGAAATGGAAAATAATAATATAAACCTTGAAATGGCTTTCGGCTCCAAAAGTCGGCTTCTAAACATAAGAAGAAAAACATAAGAACAGATCAGAATTATCATCAAAGTTTATATTTCGTATAATTACTTTTGTTGTTTGGCCGCATCCAAGCTTTTCTTCTTTTCTTCTTTGTATTGGTGGCGGCATCCTTTTTTCCCAACTAACATCAACACCAAATGTTCTATTGAAAAAAACAACAACAAAGCTGCAATTGGATTTGGATTAGTCGTATCAAAAATCTGCATTGGGGTGATGCCAGATGTCTCGTTTCTTCATTTCCTCCCTGCATTGGCCTATCACTAAAAATGTGTACCATTTATGAATTCGTCATTGGTCCAATGATGATGATAACTGATGTTCTCTTATAGCTGACAGTTTGTGTGAGCACAGATGCTCAGTATTTTTTTTATAGTTGGTTGCTTTGGTTTTGGTTATGATTGTTTTGAATTGGATCCAAACAACAATCAGCACATGTGTGTTTTATTATTATTAAACAATGTTTAATTTAAGAAATGTCTGTGTTTCAATATATCTTGCTATCCTGGAACATTATTCTGGAACTATATTATTTTCGCTCTCTGTGTGTGTGTCTGTTATATTTTTGGTATATGATTATGAATTCTTAGGGCGTGTTCGTATGGATTCGCCTGTGTGCGTGTGTGTTTGTATGAGCAATCAAGGTTCAAATATTGAGAATGTGAAATCAGGATTAATCATTATATTCTCATTAACAACAAAATTAAAACGATGAATCCAAAAAGGAGGAGAAAAAGGGTTTTTCGTGTGTGTGTGTTCAATTTTTGGTCTCGTGTATGTGACATATGAATTAGGGGTCTTAGGGGTCTGGAACACTATCTTTTTTTGGCTGTTCTATTGGTGGTGATGAACCAAAATCAGGAGGCAAAGAAGAAAAAAGGGTGATGAAGAAAATTTTGGGTTCATTTAGTAGATTGAGAGAGAGAATGAAAGGGTTATTTACGAACAGGAAATTTTTTTCTCTTTCTCTGGTTTTCTGGTGGAACGCTCATTTCCACCAGAATAGTTGTTTCCGTTAATAATATAATTAATTCGAAATTATAATTCAACATCGTTCGATCATTTTCTGAACGTAGAGAAGCAACAACAAAAATGTGCTATGTCCACAATCCAACCAACGATCCACCAAACACAACCAACAAAAAAAATGTTAATTTTTTTCGGTGATGGAAACTAAGAGAGCGAGAGCTTGAATGTGATTATGACTGATCATCATTCGGGTTTGAGAAATGAGTTTGTTCCAGAATTAAACTCTTGGTCGTTACAGCAACGAGAAGAAACGATCATCATCAATTCAATAATAACCAGCCAAAAAAAAAATTTTCTTTGATGATTGAGAGCCATTTTGTTTGGGAACTAATTAAATCGTATATTTTTTGTGTTGCTCATATGTTGTAAATTCATATTACGCCCTCTGGTGGTGCATGATGAGTTTAGGATGATTGAATAAGGATAATACATATTCTTCATCATCATCCATAAAAAGAATATAATATCAGCATACGCAGAGCGCAGCACACAAGATATCTTTAGCTGTCAAACTTTACTTGAAGAATTAAAAGAAGAAAGTTAGTGCTGTTGCATCATTATATCCTTGAGGATCCCCTTCATCATCATCAAATGATTATGATGAATCGTTCTAGTTGGGTTTTTTTTCTACTGGATCACTATTTTATTGTCCTCTCTCTCGTTGTTGTTCGTGTGTCAGTATCCTCTCGTGTTTTAGTTGTGTGTGTGTCCTGATGTGTCGATTGAGGATGACTTGAATGAATGGATCATGCTTGTGATCCAAGATGGATGAGCTTGATGATGATGCTCGCTCTCTTACTCATCCTTCATCATCATCATTTTTTTGCTGGTTGCTGGTCTCTGGATTTTTTTCTTCGATGAGATTCAACCAAAAAAATCCTCTCCATCATCAAAAAACAACAAAAAAAATTATAACAGCTCCAAAAAGAAACTTCTTGTGAAAGAATTCACTAAAAAACTGGCAAATGTGTTTGGAAATCTTGTTTTTTTTTCTACTGGACTTTTTCTCTATTTAATAGGGGAGTTTTTTCTATTTGGAGAATGTTTCCTATTTGGCGTATTTTTATATTATTCATTCAATTTCAAACAATGATTTTTGATTTGTTCGTTTGGTTGGTTGGTTGGGTGATGATGACGATGATGATGATGATTGACCCAGAATTTGCAAGAGAAGAATCCTGAATCACAGAATTCCAAAATCTAATAATAAAAAGAAAGCAGCACATCACACACACATGCATTGAGAAAATGATAATCATTTTGATAGAATCAAGCTAACAAATCAGCCCAATAGGCCAAAACAAGCGAAATGGTTGATAATAATATACGATACAATAATATAATCATATCAAATCAAATTCGAATTTAGGCATTATTTTTTTTGTTGGTTGGATTCGGATTCCTTCCTCGTAGCATGTTCCTGTTACAATTTTTTCGTTCGTGTGTGTGTTTTTGGGTTCCAGGATAACGGAAATTGATGATGAACACTTCCAAAAACCAAGCTATTTTTTCTGGTTGTTTTTTAGCTTTGTTTCTGGGGAACAACCATTTGGACCAGAAGAAAAAATCACCGTAAATGTAAAAAGAA
This sequence comes from Tragopan temminckii, assembly GCA_028571105.1. Lineage (NCBI taxonomy): Eukaryota > Metazoa > Chordata > Aves > Galliformes > Phasianidae > Tragopan > Tragopan temminckii. The sequence continues at coordinate 11,331 of JAOWBP010051189.1, read as the reverse complement.
TTGCTTGTTGTTGTTGTTGTTTGGTTTTCTGGGTTGGTTGGAATCCAAAATAAAAAACAATAAAAAAATCGGGTTAAATAGAAGAATTCTTCAAGGCCGATTTGCTGTTTTTTAAATGATCCAAACGGCCAACGGGGCTGTGAGACGATCTATTCAACAACCAAACCAAAAAGTTTAATTAAAAATAATTGCTGGAACCAGAATTTTGGTCATTGAAGTATGTTTCAGGGATGATAATGATGATTATTTTCTGGTACCAAAAAACCCTTGTTCCAGAAAAAAACTATAGTTCCAGAATATATTCCAGAGTATTTTTGGACATTTGTCTATTGAATTTTTTTTTGTGTGTGTTTATTGGTAAATTCAAACGCAAGCATTAAATTCTGTCGATACCAAAAAAAAAACGCAGATTCTTTCCCTATTTTGGTTAATTATTCTTGGTTCGTCGTTCATTGATTGAAATGATTTACAAAAAAAAGAAGAAGCTTTAGCTATAAAAAACCAGAATTCTGGTTTATTTGGTTTAATTTGTTTTTTTTCAGTTGATTTAGTTATATATTTCGGTAATTAATTCCGTCATTTTTGTGTGTGTATTTGTGTGTGTTTTATACCTCGAAATCGACATTAATTTGGCCATTATTTCACCAATGTGTAAGAAGCTGCCCTCAAAAAAAACGAACACAACCAACCAAAAAAGAAGAAAAATCTTATTGTTTCTTCTTTATAATTGGTTGTAAATGCACATGCGTTCACCAAAGCAAAATCTAGTTTTTTTCGGTTGTCTGGCTCGTTATGGTTTGGAGCTCGTTTTTTTACTGGTTTTCTGAGCAAAAAAAGAGTGAATTTCTAATTCAGTTTTACCCCTTTTTTGTATTCTTTTTGGAGAATCCAATAGAAAGAATCCTCAAACAAATATTTTACATTTTCTTCTTATTTTTGTTCGCCATTATTTCTTAGGAAAAACAAAAAATTTCTATTTTTGGATTTTGTGAATTGTATTTCTGTCGATTTAAATCCAGTTTCTTTTTCTTTTTTGATGTCGTTTAATAAACAACATAAGAATTCTTGATAGCACAAAAGAATATTCTTTGTAATTCTGCTTGTTGTTTTTTTGTTCTGGTGTTCCGTTATAATTTGTATTTATATCTTTTTCTTTGGTTGTATCTTTTTTATCAATGAACCAAAAAAAACTAAAATATATAAACATGATCCCGGAAATCATTCCTAAAAATTGAAATTCTCTCTCTATTTTTATGGTGATTATGAAATCGATTCCAAAATTAAGCCCTAGTTATCTCCTTGGTTCCTAGGGTTTCTTCTTGTTTTTTAATATTGAGTCTTTGGCCCCTGAGAAAACGAAGAAGAAGCAAAATTGTTCTGGAATTTATGATAAATTCTATATTGTGCTGTCGATGTCAGATCTTTTTTCTTTGGGATTCTTTTTTGACTTATTAAAAATGATTAATTATTTCTTAATTGTGTTTAAGACCTGAAATGTCGAATTTTGTTCTCTCTATCTCTCTCACTCCCTTTTAGTTTATGAATGAATGATGAGATTTTTTTTGTTTCTGTTGTTTTTAAAATAGAATCCGCCTTATAGAACAGTTCATCATGATCCTTTTTTTGTTCACAAGTCAAAAAAACGACAAGATTCGTTGTCGTCATCGTAGTCTCGTCTTGTTCATAGAAAATAATCATTTTTTTTTATTTTTAGCTTATGAATTTTTTCCCCAATGTCTGCCCCGTGTTTGTGTGTGTGTGTTTTATGGGCAAATTTCCTATTCAAAGTCGTTGTACCCTAGTTTTTAACATTATAATGTTACGTAATCAATTCGTTACATCAATCAATCAAAAAAATAAACTTTTGCAGTTTTTTTTAAAAAAACGTATCATTCATTCACAGCTTTTTTTCGTTGGTTTTGAATTACCATTTTCGTTAAATTTATTCAACAAGAAGAGTTATATTCTAAGAAAAATAGAAGATTTAAAAATCGCGTAGGCGGATCTGTTAAAACTGGACTTGTTTTCGTTTGTTGGTTTCGTAGTTAGATTGATTATCGAAAATTATCCCAAATTTTTTTTTGGTATCCGGATTCTTCAATATTTGAAGCTTTCATTTTGACATTAATTGTTTGTTTTTTTTGTTGTTGTTTATAAAACGGATCTTCAATAGAACAACAACAAAAAAATAGAAGGAAAAAATTGTCTGCAACATCTCCAGAAAATGGTTTCAAGCCATAGTCATCATCATTATTTTTCTAAGCTAATCAAATTATGATGGATTCTATTCTATTGCCATCACACACACAAATGTTTGTCAATGACCATAGTTTACGCAGACAGTGGGGGTTTCTTCTTTTTCTTCTATCCAAAAAAGCCTGTTTGTAATAAAATGAATGGATTCTGCAGTTGGATACTCACTCACTCCAACTCTCCAAACTGGATACCCAATTCTGATGTGCTCATTCACTCTCTTGCAGTAAAAATATACAATGTGCTGATCTTGACATTTCCCAAAAAAAAACCATTGAAATAGACCATGAAACGAAAAAAAACTCCATTGAAAAACAAAGCTCCAAGTGAGTCTATTTTGTTTGGTTTGGTTTGGTTGCTGGCCTCATTTTTTCTTGGCTTCATTCACCAAATTTATTTTCTATTTTCAATTTAGTTTCCGGAATCCGCCAGCCAGCCAGACAGCAAAACTAACCCTAAAAAGAATAGCTTTTTTAAATAGTTTGTTTTCCAACAAAATAATTAGCCTTTGGGTGATGAGATGGTGATGACCAGAGATCCAGGGATCCAGGGATCCTTTGGTCCAGGAAGTGAGAAAGTTTGAGTGAAATTTTTTTAACAAATTTTCGAGGATTAGCAATTTTGTTTTGAAACATTTTGTTTTTTTTGTGGGTCGTTTCTATGTTTTTTCTTGGTGTGTTATTATTTTAAGTTGGCAAAAGAAAATTGGAAGCATCAAATTTATTGACATGGATATATTTTATTTATATCGACTGCTATTAAAAACGACGACGACCAAATCAAAATCAATTTGATGATCAAATTTGATTTGATTTCATTTACTGTCTCTCTCTCTCTTTTTTTGGGATAGGGAAAACAAGAAGAAGAAAAAACTAGGATTTTTCTTCTAGCTCTTTTTTTGATATTTTTGTTAGCTCGTATTGCATTTCTCATTGAATTACATTTTCTTTTTTTGATAACTGAGTCAAATGCAGCAGCAAAAAAAAATTTATTTTTGGAAACCAAAACCAGTGATACCACTTTTTTTTTACTAGGGACAATTTAACTTTTTAAAAAAGAGTTTTTACTAGGAAATTCCTAGCTTTTTACATAATTCTCCAAACAAAAAGAACAGAATACTTCATGGAAAAGCCAAGCAAATTGAATATTAAATTCCAAAAAAGCTCGTTTTTTTGTGTGTAAATGAATGATTGATTGATTAAATAAACAAGAGATTCTCTCTATTTTTTTATGGAAAAAGACGCTTTTGGTGTAGAACCACATGAACCATAGAAAGCATTAAAAATCCAATAAGGTTAGATTTAATTATAATTTCTAATTAGACCTTTTTTTTTGGTACAAGCACCACCACCACCACCGTTAACCAAATAAAATGTTCTGACGTTTTGTGTGTGTGTATTTGTTTGTTTTTATTATTGATTTGATTGATTAAATTCAATTAAATTATTTATTATTTTTCTCTCTATTGCTATTTCTTATTAGCTTTGTGTGTTGTTTTTCGATGTTTAAGTTTGGTAAATTCAATTAAATGATAATAAAATTAAAAGAAAGAAATATCCTCAACACACACACAATGTTCAGTTTTTACAACCGGACCTGTTTCTTTGTCTTTTTAACTCTTTTTTTGTTTTAATTTATTATTTCGAAAATTAACCCTTTTTTCTCTCTCTTTTTCTGTGGCTGTGTGTTTCATTAGCTGTAATAAACATCTAGCTAGGCATCCTTAAAAAGTCATCAATTTTTTGGCATCCAGTGCACACACACACACACCTGTCCTCAATGCTTTTTTTCTTACTGTTTTTTTTAAAAGAGTTAAAAATTATTTTAAAATTATTTTTTTCAGGGAAAAAAGCCACCACAACACAGAGCAAAACAAGATGTGCTTTGAATATTTGATTTGGTTTTATGATTTTTAAAAACAATGCTTTTGATTAATGATTGATGATAATTGATTGTATTGAAAGTAAATTCATTACTTTATGATCCAGGATTCTGTATCTTAGAGAATCCTGGATATCCAAAAGAAAGTTGATCTTGTTTCTAAAATTTACCAATCATATTTTACCACTTAGTATCATGGATTCTTATCCACATTCAACACCACAAGCAAGTTTACATCACAAAAAAACAGAAAACTTTTTTTTAAAAAATTCTTACTCACATTTCATTTTCTTATTGTGTTTTTTTGTAAATTTGGCTTATGATGATTTTGTGAGTGAGTGCTTCATTGTGTGTATGCTGCTTCACATGTTTTTTTTATCTTCGTTCTCGTTTGCTTTCTCATTTTCATTTGATGTGTTTTTGTTGTTTGCCATTGTGGTTATTATTGTTGTTTTTATTGCTTGGCAGCTTGAAAGCTGACTGGCTTGCTGGCTTGCTGGCAGAAGCAGCAGCAATCTTCAATGAGAAGTAACACTCGTGTATTTATTTTTTTTAATTTATTTAATTTCACCATTTTTATGACCCTTTCATTTCTTATTTTGCTTTAATTTAACCAAAAAAAGAAAAAAAAACGGGTTCGTAACCAAAAAAAGAAGAGAAATGAAGACAGGCAGACAGACCATAAACAGCAAACCAAATGTTGTTGTTTTTTTTAAAAAAAGAGTTCTTTGGATCTAATCAAGGATACTAAAAGAATCCTACACCAAAAACACACAGACTCACAAGATCCTAGATTCTAGGATACCAATTTTTAACCATTTTTTTACTTTATTTCAGGTTCCAAAAAAGCAATCACTGGTGATAACTTGGACCTTTTTTTAAAAAATGTAAGTTTAAAAATCAATTTATTTCCTTATAGAGAGAATGTGTGTTCCAAATAATTTATGGCTTTAATGTCGCCATTTTTTTCTTGTTCGTTTTCGTTTTTTTGTTGCTGGATGACTGGCTGGCTAAGTTGTTCAATATGTGCTGCTGATGTTTTTTTTGCTTGCCTGGCGCTTGGTTTTATTTTTCAATGATGCAAATTACGCTTAGGTCAATGTTGTGGAATGTTTGTCTGGTGTGTGTGTAATATATTTTAGTGTATGTATATGGTGACCTGTGAGTGAAAATGTTGTGATTAACAACCGACCCACCAGCCGAAAAAAAACAACCAAACCCTCGACCGGATCTTCACATATATTTTAGCCATCATATATTCATCATTAAAATATAAGCACGGTTAGGATAATGTGTCACCTTGTTTTATTATTATTTTCTAAAAACAGATTGCGTGGTTGGATATCATTTTCAGTTGATTCATGTTCACGTTCTTGCAATGCTCAAGGGATCAAATGATCCATAATATCCAGGATTCCAGAAAAAAAACCAAGACCTTACAAAACCGAACATCTGTCCGGTTCTGGTCGAAATTTTTTCTACCAAACAAGCCAACCTTAATTTGCATATTCGAGGTTTTTTTGAATTAATTGAAATATTTTACAAAAAAAATTTATTGCTAAAAAAATTTTTTTTGTGTGTTCCCTAGTCAGAAAAAAATTAATTATCAAGTCATAATTTTACTAGGAATCATCCACAAAAAAAGAAAGAGTTTACTAGGAATTGTTGGCATTTTTTGTTACTAGGATATTCTAGCAGTAAATTTGAGTTTCACCTCAACTCCATATTGCAATTCACCTTTAGGCAATGTTTTATATTTGTGGTCGTTTATTTTTATATGTCACATATTCTTTGAATTTGATTATGAATTTTTATTTATTTATTGTTTTTTGAGGTGTCACAATCTCGTTCTCTCATAAAAAACAAGCGAAGCATGTAGCCGCAAATTTCAAACAGCCTTTTTTTGGCAGATTTATGACAATTATTTTCTGTTTTTTTTATTTATTTGTCGTCTTTTTTTTTAAAAAAAAGCTCGACAGTTTTCTTCTTTTGAAGCATTTGATGGTCGTATTCGTCGTCTCCAACGTATTTTTGAATGAATTATTCCATATGGCTATTCAATATAAGTGAACCAGCCACACACAAACAAAATCAAATGATCAAACAAGCATCAGCATGTTTTTTTTTATTTTATTATTTTTCGTCATTGCCAAAAAAGCTTGTTTTTCTATGTGTTTTTTTCGTGTGTGTTTTTGGTGTGTTGGTGTGTGAGTGAGTGGTTATGTTTCACCACGCATCCCCATGGAAGAAAAAAATCTGTCAAATGCAAGAGAAATGAAATAAAAGAGGAAGATCAAATTCAACTAATCAATCAATCTATCAATCACAGAATGAATGAATGAATGAACAGAATTTTAAATGAATTTTGCTTGCTTTTGGTGGTGCCATTTTTTTGATTGATTTGCATTTTGCATTTGCCCCTTTTTTTCCCATTTTTTTTGGCAATCAACCCCCTCTGAAACGGATATCCGGTTAAGCTATAATTTTAAATGAATATATCTTTTCAAAAAAAACAACAACAAAAAACACATTTCTTGTGAACGTCTTTTATGAACGAGAGAAAAACAATATGATGGGTTGTTGAATCATCAGTTTTTTGTTGTTGGTGGAGTGGTATGGTTTGGTATGGTTTATTATTATGACCCTTTGTCCATTTAATGTGTCATATTGTTTGCTTGGTTCACATTATATTTCCTATTTGATTGTTTTTGATGTTTCTAGGGGTCCTAACAACCAACCAAAAAAATACTCGACAACAAGCAGTCAAGTTAAATGATTGGTTGGTTATTCTTGAATCACACACTAGAACCGCCTCCTTTTTGGCAATAGGCCACCGCCCCTTTCTAAAAAAAATATAATAAATAAATAATAAACAATCCACTTGTACAGCAAAAGCCATTTTTAGGGAGAGAGAGATCCTTTCAATCGATTCTTTAGCTCATAAGCAACCATCAAAATAGAAAGAAAAAACGATAGCAAGAATCATAAAACCAAGAACAATAATAAAATAGAGAGCAGAGTGTTCCATCATCAAAGTCAGTTGTCGTAATTTTTGTGTGTGTGTGTTTTCGTTCTGTTTTGAAGCATTCATACAAGAATCCAGAGATGAGAGTGAGTAAAACTATCCAAGAATCCATGGCAAAAAAATAATGGATCCTGACAAGCAGTGTTTTTAACTTTCATGTTCTCTCTATCATCAAACAACAAACAACAAGAGAAAATGCGAAACATAAAAACGGAAGTTGATTTGATATAATAAGAATATAATGAAATAAATAAATATAAAAATTTATTTTCCTGTGTTGAAAAAAAATATTGAACATTCTTCCGGTTATCTTGTCTTTGGTTTGGCTTGTTGTACTCCACCCACATCCAGCCTCCCGGATGTTTTTTCTCCAAGACAAACAAAACGAAAACAGTCAAAAAAAGACAATAAATTGAGTGATGACAGAATTTTGAGAAATAGATGGAGAGAGAGAATGGATCCATAAATAGAGTGCCACCAAAATATGCTAGCCATTATCTTTGTTTTTTCTTTGGTGGAGACCAAACGTTTCTTTAGGGTTTTTTTGTGCTTGAACCTAAAAAAAAGTATCCTAGAATACATTAGATATTAAGGATTCTTGGATTCTGTTACTGGAACATATCTATTTTGTTTCATTGAACAATAGAATCTGTTTAGGATATTCTTTTTGTTTTAAATAAGAATTCTTATCACAAATTTTCTTTATGGTGTGTATTGTTTTGATAATCGGCCCATATTGCAATATCGACAAGAAATTTTTTGGTTGTTTTCGGAATGAGATACTTGATGAAAAATTATTAAATTCAATGAAGAAATAAAAATGGTAGATAATTAAAATTAAATTCATAATAGACATGTTTGCCATCGTTTTTATGATAACCATTTTCGTGTATTCTTATTATCATAAATTTTGAATCCAGAATCCCCAATAGAAAATTCAATTGATCTAAAATTAGCCAATTATCTAAAGATTATTAATAATATTTTTTTAGAGGAAATTTTCATTGATTGCTTATAAAAAAAGACGTTTTTGCCGGATTTTTTTTGGTAAAAAAAACTCACTTTTTAACATTTAAAAAACTGTTTTTTTTTGCTGGTTGCATGGAATTTTTCTTTTCTTTGATGATATGGAACACATCTTCATTTTTTGTTCCAGTGTGTGTGTGTTTCTGGAACTAAATAGCATCATTATCAAGTGTATAGAAAATGTTATATAAGAATAATAATAAAATAATAATAAGCAGAGAAGAAAAAAAAACGACGAGAAAGTGAGCAAGCATATAGACACACATAGCAAGAGAAAATCATCATTATCAGACTAACTATATGAAGCAAAATGATGCAAGAATTTTTCTTCTGGTGTTCCGTTTTTCCAAACCAAAAATTCATGAATTCTCGCTAAACAACAACAACTAGAATTCTTGATGATTGAATAATAACCAACACAATCTACACCAAAACGAACGAACATTCCCCTTTTTTTGCTAGAATAACAAAATTATTATTAAAAAAATATATCGGAGCCAAGAAAAGAATTTTGTTTGGAAATAAATAGGAAAAAAGTATCAAATTCCAAAAAAATGATGTGCATATTCTCATTTTTACAGCTAGAAGATCTTTTTGGAACAGAATATTTCTGGAACAGAAAAAAATATTCTGGAACTAAATATCCATATAAAAAATGAACCATAAAAATTCAACCAACAAAAGAAGTTTTTTTCTAGCTAGATCATTATTTTAAAATTAAATTAAATTTATTATTTTTATTCACTTTGAGACAGCCATCAACAGCTACCAGCCAGCAGCAACAACAACAGACATTTATGTTGATTAAATGGCCCAAAATTGAAATATGGACCACTGGAGCTAGGTCCCTAGAGAGTCATTTTTCTTAGTTGTTTTTTTTCTGGTCCTTGTGTGTAATTTGTCCTTGTCTTTCTATCTTTTTTTAATGTTCTTATATGGTCCCTGGTTATTTTCTTATCGTGCATTTGTCACATTTGTTTTAAGATATCACCACCAAAAAAAATCTTGAAGATAAAATTATCTTCTCGTAAAAAAATTTTGATTTTAATTTAATCAAAATATTTATAAAAATTATTTAAAATTTATTTTGAAAAAATTTGGTCAATTGTTCCATAAAAAAACGGAAAAACAAGCTTATTTCATTTGAAGATGAGTTCGTTTTGATGAAAGATTAACTTGTCACCAATTTGTGACTGACCATTCAACCATCCATCCATCCGACCATTCACGAAAAAAAACTTTGAACCACTTTTTTAACTTAACTAAATTTAATTTAATTTAATTTTTTTTCTTCAAAAAAAAAGTTTGTTCAAGCAATTTATCATCCACACAAAAGTGTGAAGTGTTGATGATGAGTGAGCTGTGAAAAAAAAACAAGCACTGTTTAGAAAAAAAATTTAAAAAAAAACAAGAAAAATGGTCTGTTTATACTGACAAATGACAGTGAGAAATTTTTTGAAAAAAAACACTTGAAACTCTTTTTCAAAACGCTCTCAAAAAATGCTGTTTTTTCTTGGTTTGTGAAAACGTTTTTTTGGGGTGAAAACCATTCACAGAAAAAGTGTCAAGTAAAAAAAGAAAACTTGACAATATTTTTTGTTTAAGATTTCCGGACACATCTTTAAGATTTCAGGATTTTTTTCTGGATATCTCTAATTAGGATTCACTAAATCCAAGAAGATCCACAAAAAATGGACAATATTCCAACAAAATTCTAATCATTTTTTTTTGATGGATTTTTTCCACATAATCCTAGTAAAATTATTAATTTTTCCAAGCAAAAAACTAAATTTACTAGAATTAGATTGTATTTTTTTAGTGGGTTGATTTTTTTTTGCAAAGAAATCAATGAATTTCCACGAACTTTGACACGCACCTTGCCACAAAAAATTCATCATATTTCAAGATATAATTTGATTTATAAAAATTATTTTGTTTTTTTTTGCTGGTGTTTTGAATTACATCTAAAAAAAATATTCTTGTTTTGCCAAACCTAAATCTCTTGTAATGAGCTTGCTAACCAACCGAAAAAACATGGTCAAAAAAATGTTTTTTTTCAATCAATCAATCATTTATGATTAGGATTTTTTATGCTTCTACTAGCTTGGTGAGTGTTAGGAAACAAAAAAAAATGATGAAAAACGAAACTAAACAAGAAATTAAATTCTATTAGCTTAAGTAAAAAGTTTTGAGCGTTTTTTTCCGTTTCAAATACATTAAAAATTTATCTTATCAAAAACCAAAAAGACGCTCAAAACTTTTTACTTCACCTAAAAAAATGATAATTGAAAAAAAAATGGTTGAAAAGAATTTCAAGGTGGGACCGCCATCGATGTATCGTTTCGTAACAAACAAACACATACACACACAAAAATGACTAATAGTTGTTTTTATTTTGCTACAGTAGCAAAATATCAAACAACAAACAAGCTTTGAAGAAAAAAAAATGAAAAACGCACCTGATTAATCTTCATCTGATCATCTCTCTCTCTTTCGAGGTTGATTTTATTTTAATTTGGTTTTTTTGTCAAAGCTAAACGAACGAGACTTGCTCATTAATCAATTTATAATTATAAATTTTATTTCACTCTCTCACACAAATCCGGCAGCATCATAATCACTCAGCAGCAGCAGTCACATCAGCACCACCCCGGAGCATCAATGCTTAAAAAACATTACCAAGTGCTTGCGCGACAAATTTATCAGACCAGTTTTTTTCGTTGTTGTTTTTTTTAAAGAAAATTAATTTTTAATTTATTTATTTGACAAGGGAAAAGGTCACAGCAAATGATTAGTTTTTTGTTGTTGTTTGATGTTTGATGACCCGTTAAAAATATTAAATATTAATCCTCTGTCTCTTTTTAGAAAATTATTTATCATTTATCATTATTTGATTATGTTGTTTTTTCTCGTTTTCATCAACATAGGTTACTAGAAAATTTGATGATCAATTTTTTTTAATTTCGTTGATTATTAATTTTGGATGAGTTGTGCCAAAGAAAAATTGATTGATTTTTGTTTTGTTCGGTGTGGAAACAAGAAACGGAACGTTTTCATAAAAAAACATGCCAGGAACATTGAATATCGATAAAGAATAAGCCTTAATAAAATTCTTCATGAAACCGCCAAATATAATTAAAAAATGC
>JAOWBP010051188.1:0-16331 GCA_028571105.1 Tragopan temminckii | reverse complement strand
AGGGAAGGGAAGGGAAGGGAAGGGAAGGGAAGGGAAGGGAAGGGAAGGGAAGGGAAGAAACCTTGCAATGGATAACTTGTAAAAGTCCTGCAGATACATACCAGTAAGTATGCTCACACATAGGAGAATACAAACACAGTTCTCTTTGTAGGTCAGGGACGTGAATCAGTGAGACTGTTCATGGTAGAGGTACTACAGTAAGTGTTTGCAGGACCCATCCCTCCATGTCTTCTTCATTATCAGTTCCTAAGGCCCATAGGTGTTACTAATGCACAGCAAAATGTAGTTCAGAGGGTGTTTAGTCAGAAAGATGAGTAGCTTCTTGTTCTCTACTCACATGGAAGGAAAAGGGACAGAGCTAAAAGGCTAACGTAACAGCCTGCTCTTGGCATCGGCTGTTGATAATTTTCTTTGGCGTGCTTTGACTACCTGTCTGAAAGGCTGCTGCAGTGCAGGAAGGAAATTTTTCAAGAGATTAAACTATTATTGTTTCCTGTGTGGCTGTCTTCGCTGTATATGAAAAAAAGCTTTAAGGGCACTTGAAAAGAGATTTGCCTGAATAGCAAAGTTGTTGTGATTCATCCCCCGCCTCCTTCCTCAAAGAGTCGGGATTTGGCCAATTTCCTCAGGAAAGTGGTTGATTAGGGCCCATGGATTTATCCACAGCCTACATATGAGATGTCATAAAGGTGATTAATGGTGAACTCTCCGTCATAGGAAGCTCAGAGTTTAGAAAAGCTATTTTCAAGGGCATGGAAGGAAAATAAGTCATTTGTAATTTTGCCAAAATGTTTCAATGTTTAAATGCCTCTTTGTGCTCCTGGCAATTAATGCTGCTGCCTATCAGAGGCTAGTGCATTTTCTGATTTTACAAGTTTGTTTGAAAAAATTGATTCAATGTGTTTTAGTGTTTACGTAAGAGGATATTGTGGAATTAAAATAAAATGTTTCCACAAGACCAGCATTTGTTGTTATCCTTTAATCTAAGCTTGATGTTAGAAGCCTTTTTTATGCCCCTTTCCAAGAAAAAGTTCACCTGGTCTTTCCACAGGCAGCCATAGTGCAACTTGATAAGTGCTTTGGGAGATAATTACCTGACCTGACAAAGAAAACCTACACTGAGCCTTTGAGAATTCACTATGAGATTTTCTTGTACTTCTCCTGTCTGACACTTACTTCTTTTGTCCAAGCTTTCTTTCCAATAATTTTTGTCCTAGCTTTCCCTCCAGAGACCATCTGCCAACTATCACATATTCCTTTAGTTTTTAACTGAGTGGTTGGGCAAAGGGATCACCATGAACCATATGAATCATATGAAAAGACTAAGTATACTTCCCTCTTTTTTTCTACTGCCATGCTCAAATCTCAGCTTAAGTATGCAGGACAGTGTTTGTAAGTGTTAGACACTGCAGAAAGTGTGTTTAGCATCAGACAGAGAAGAAGATCTGGAAGGTGGAGAGCACAGCTCCACCACAAACATTTTAGCAGACATATCCTTCCTTGCTGTAAGCATTCTCTGTTAAAGCGAAATGCTTGAAAGTGGAAGGCACAATACTGGATTAGCCTTAGGGCCCTCACTCCAGAGCCAAGGTTAGTGAAAAGAAATCCACTGCAGGTCTTCCTCTGGGAAGCTTTACATACTATGGATGCTGTGCACATCACATAGGACTGAAATGTCTCTGAGAAACAGGACACCTGCAAGTAATACTGTAATGCTCTGGACAATCTATAACAGCAAATATGGCTTTCTATTGGGAGATATCTCTATAGATGAAAATCCTAAGAAAAGCAGTCAAATAAAACCCCATAAGTACCTGGTTCTGGTACTGTTCTGTGAACAGAGATCGCAGAGCAACACAGGTGAGAAGACAGTATCCCTAGTCCTCTCCTGGGAAAATATTTTCAGTACTTATTCCTGGCATCTGATCATAACACAACAGCTTTTTCTCACACAATGAAGTAAGTAATTTGTGCCAGGAATAGGATAGAGGAAACCAAATACATCTGGGCATTGTGCAACATTATGCAACATCTGTTAATGGTAATATACTTTGAAAGAAAAATAAATGAGGACTCTGTGTGAACTGATTTCCCAACTGTATGTTTTTGGAGATATTATTACCCAGTTTCCTCCTCTTTAAAGCTTAAGTGTTTGTTCCTAGTCCTCCTTCCCCTTCTTTTCACACTTCTCTTTTCATAGCTGCTTCTGCTACTACCAACTTCTTCACCTCCATCATTCTAGTCATCACATTCATTTCCCCTGCTTTTCCTCTCACAACATCCTGACCAGCACCTAAGTCCAGTACTCTGTCTCCCAGGCTTTTGTAACTCCATATTGCCACCCCATCTCCTTTTCACACCCAGATACTTTGTTGTTTTACAGGTTCTGATGTTTTCTTACAGCCACAATGGGGCAATCCGCACTCTTAGCACCATCACCAGAAATAATGCGCTCAGTTCAGTATCTCTGCTTTTGCGACCACTACTACAGTCAGCTTGCCTCTGTGTTATTGTGGTGAGCACCAGAAAGTTTTTAATCATAGAATCATTTGATCACTGAATCACAAAATGGATTAGTTTGAAAGGGATCTCAAAGATCATCAATCTCCAACTCACTGCTGTAGGCAGGGCTGCCCCCCACCAGCTCAGGCTGCCCAGGGCCCCATCCAACCTGGCCTTGAGCACCTCAGGGATGGGGCACCACAGCTTCTCTGGACAGCTGTGCCAGCGCCTCACCGCCCTCTGAGGAAAGGATTTCTGCCTAATTTTGAACCTAAATCTCCTCTGTTTTAATTTAAAGAAATTCCCCCATGTCCTATTACTATTAGACTGTGTAAAAAATCAGTCCCCTTCCTGCTCATAAGCTCCCTTCAAATACTAGGAAGCTTGGTTTGGCTTTTTGAGACAAAATATCAGTGCTCTGCTTGGCTCTTCATCTTCTCTCCTGCAAATATACTGTCTAGAATGCTAGTGCCTTTGTAATGACAGAAGCGCCAGCTGCCACAAGATTCACTATACACTGATGGGTTTGATAAAGCTTTGATGGGAACAAGGAACTAAAGGTTGCTTTTTCAGAGGATTTCCCACTAGACAAATACATTATCAGGGACAGAGAGAAGGTATCAGAAGAGCTTCTCCCTCTCATATAAATGCGTGATGTAAATGATAACACATGTTCTTAGAACTCTGAAATACCTGAACTTTTAGCAAGGTCTGTGGTCTTTCAGCAGTTCCAACACAGCTTAGATTTTCTGGCTTAGAGTTCAGAACTGAGCTCCAATGTGAAGTAAAAATTAAAAAAACACCTACTACAGAGACTCTATTTAGAGCTTCCTGGCAGCAGACAAGTAGGAGGGGGAAGTTGTTTATCTTGACCAAGGATTTCCTTAGCTGTACATGAAAAACATTCCTTTTGTTGAACATGGCTAGCAGTCTCACAAAGAGTGGCACTCAGGAGGCTTAGGATCACCAGGGCGTTGCTGGCAGTGCTGCTCTCCCAGACAGGAGGAGTATCTGCTGACTTCAGACTGGGGCACCTGACATGTGACAACATTGACGATGACGACGATGATGACCTGAGAGAAGGAAAAGGTTATGCAGTTAATATTTTCCTGTAGGGAAATGTCATCACTATCTGCCCAGTAGGCAAATAAAGGTCATAACAGAAGAAGCACAAGCAAACTGGATTACCAGCCCTTGCTGTTT
Organism: Tragopan temminckii; assembly: GCA_028571105.1. Taxonomy (NCBI): domain Eukaryota; kingdom Metazoa; phylum Chordata; class Aves; order Galliformes; family Phasianidae; genus Tragopan; species Tragopan temminckii. Next base: position 12,626 of record JAOWBP010051188.1, on the reverse strand, counting down.
TCAATAAGGGTTATGACTAGCACACAAATGGGAAGATATTTTCCTGTCCCACAGACATTTTTTAGGACACAAAAAGAACCCAAGTTTTCATGATGAGATAGTGAGAAGAGGATGCACTGTCAAAATAGCCAGGAATCTCTCATCCTCATGATGTGGGTTATAGTAGTTTGGTTCCTTGCTCCTCATTCACCTAAATGAATGAATGAGACAGCTTAGCAAGGAATATAAATGCATACAAAATGCATTCAGAGGGCTTAAAAGAAGATGCACATCCTTCATTTCAGCTGACATCATGAATTATCAGGCAGCCCTGGCTTAAGTTCTGACCAGAGAGTCTAGTCTTTATGTCAGTAACTTTTCTCATTTTAAGTTCTTCATTCTTGCTAGAAAAAAAAAAAAAAAAAAGTTTCTGGTTTTAGGTATTGGGTTTGTTACCTTCAGTCCTGGCCTTACAAACAAAGAGAGTTTTTCCATTGTTTGGTCCCCAGTCTGGTTTGGGCTGAATGACCAAAATAGAAGTACTGAGCAAGCATTAAAAAAAAAAAAAAAATTATATACAAAAAGTATAGAAACAGCTATATTTAGCTTTGTCAGGACAGCCCACTGACCAGTTTCAGCACGTGGAAAAATCTCCAAAATTCAGCACTCACATAATAAATCCACTCTTTTTAATATATTAGTAGGAATTCTATAAATGCATAGCAGATGTTATGACCCTGCAGAAGACTGAAGTCTGAAGCAGCTATAAGAGAGTTGCCAGTGGTAACCTATTCTTGTTGTGTTGAACATGCAATATTTGCTTCTATTCAGAAATGCTTTGAATAGATCCTCATCAGAGAAAGAAAAAAAAGAAAAAGAAAAAAGAATGGAAGATCTAGGCTGCATTTAGGAATAACACACCAGGGCATTCTGAAGAGATATGGAAATCAAGCATATCCTGTTTCTTGGATTTCACATTCAGAAATAGAAAATGTGACCAGCCACCTCAAAGCTAGGTCTAGCCTGTCCTCAGCATTCTCACCTTACAGCTAAATGAAATGCTTTTTAGCACTGCATTCTAACAGAGATTTTGGCTCAGGCTGTCTCACCCTTATTCAAGAAAAGTATAGAATTATTCAGGCTGAAGAAGCAAATGAAAAATACTTCAGATGAGAGGCATATGGAAATAATTATAAGGAAAATACAAAGAGAGATCGTGTCAAATGCAAAGTTTGCCATCTCTTCTTGATCATCTGATTAAATTTTATAGTCCACAGATACTGTGAGATGTTACAGGAAAGAAGATTTCATTCAGAGCACATTTTTCAGACATTGTCCTGATATTTGCTACCTGTTTCTTTGGTGTATTGCTAGGAAGAAAAAAAAGATGGCCAAACTGACTCTTCAACAAGAAAAGAGCAGTAGTAAAGAAAGCTGTAATTTTCTGTTTCACATCAATCCAAGAAAAATGAAAAGAGAGTAGGAGTTATCTTACACTGCAGTATTGGTATATTACATGTAAACAACATAGGACTTCTCTACAGTAACTGGAATAACAGAGTTCCTACTGAGAGGGAAAACAATGTGGCACAATGTGGCAGTGGTGGTAGTTCTTCTCACTCTACCATGAGTATAAAAACATGAAAGACGTAAGTGGGACATTTCTGAATATAATTTGACAAGCAGATGGTCTCCAGCTCAGTCCACCTTTATACTCATTTCCCTATTTGCTCTCCTCATGCTTTGTGTTACTTTACTTCCTTCTTTCTTCTCTTGTATCTGTGAGTTGCATTCACCAGCTGAGCTTAGGTACGATGGAGGAGACCAAAGCTGCTGCCATTTTTCTGTTCTTTGCTCCTTCATAGGGAGCGAGCATAGGTTGGAGCTAGCTATCACCTATTCATTTAGGGATACAAAAACAGCATGATTCATGAATTTTAACAATATAAAAATTTTTAACATAACAAATGCAAAATCATTTGTGTAGATGAAGTATCTCAGAGTAGGCTACAGTTACAAGAAGGTTTTTGTCAGCATTCATTTCAGATCAACATCTTTCCTTAGCTGGAACTTCACAGATGAGATCAGTTGGCCAGCAGTACCTTTCATTGGGGACGAGTTTTTACCATAGTACTGTATGAGACATTCTGTCCCTCACAAGACAGACAGGTACGTAAGCAGAGCACACTGTTAACACAGCTTTAAATTACTGTTTCCATAGAAGAACTCCTATGGCTCAGCTAAATTCATCGATCCTTTCCCAATTAGCCATACACTACATTTCATTCTTGACTTAGTTTTCTTAAGAGCGATTGGTCTTTCAGAAACTTATAAAGCGACATTCCAAAAACAAGCTTATTTTATTATGCTCAATTATTAAATTTTCTCTGACATTTGCTGTTCATATTTGCTGGTAAGCAAATACACACATAAATATTTTCTGAGTTCATGTGGAGTTTAACAATATGAATTCCTTATCAGTGAAAAATACTGTGTTCATTGGCAGAAGCCAAGTACATGAAGAATTAACAGTTATCAAATTCTAGAGGGAAAACAATTTCTGTTAGAGTCTGTTGCCAACTGTCATACATCCATTTGCAGACGTGAATTTCCCTTTGTTGGTCATCAGCTGCAGTCAGCCTCCTAACATTCATTTCCTTTGCACAGAGCATATTCAAGCAAGCCCCAGATCTCAGTTCTCATCCTACAGTAGTCAATAAGAATATTTTAATTTATTTCAATGGAAGCAGAGTTGGAACACTCACTGGAGAGAGATGTTTCAACACTTTTATGACCACTTAACTTAGATATGCACAGGATTGAATGCTCTTATAGACAATACAAGCTTTGACATTTGTTAACTGGAATGATTTACTAGCTATTAGAATGTTTAACCAATGTGTAGCCACTTCTACATCCCAAATATGGGAATCTTTCTTGAAATACTCTTTTCTTGCCTTCTTTTTACTTTCTTCTTTCAACAAAAAGCCAACATTTTCCACAAAAAGCAGACAGCTGATTTCCATTAAAGGCTTTTCATTTAAAAAAAATAAGTTTCATCAGAAAAAAAAAGTTTTCCATAAAAAAAATAGTTGAATGGAAAAAATTCTTTACCAGCCCAAATATTTTCCCGTTTTAAATAACTAGTGTTTGAATTACTCTTCTGGGGATACCCAGTAGAGATTTAACTGTTTTATTACCATGCCAGAATATCACAGATCTTTCCAAGACAACCAAAACTTGGATATTGCAAATGCAACCCAATTCATAGATTTCTCTTCAGTAATTTTTGACAATTATTTTGGAGAAAGGGACCCCCACAGAAGAACTAGAGCTCATGTTGGAAGATGTCTTGTCTTGTTCTTTGATGTAACTTTGAAGAGCTTCAACAGCACTCAAGATGCCTGGTGGAAGCAGGTTTATCCCTTCTATATCACAGCCCAACCTGCCTTCTCTTTCCTGCCAAAAGCCTTCTTTCCCCTCTCTACCATCTTACATCCTTAATAGCAGATTATTTTCCATATTCTTTTCCACAGTCACCTGTCTTCCTTTCCAGTTTATAAAACAAGAACCAATTGTAATATGATAAATATTAAAATTTAACATTGACAAAAATTACCAAGCAGCACTACCTATAGATAGACAGATAGATGGATAGGTGAATAAACTATTGTTCTCTGTCATCCGAATGAGAAGTAACAATGGCCTTTGACGGCATTACATGCTAATTGCAAGGAAATGCTGACTTCTTAGCACTAACTCTGTGTACTTCTGGAATATGCTAAGCAATGGTAGAATAAAGCTCTAGACAACTACAACTGATGGATTTTCTCTCTGAGTTGTGCAAAAGATTTCAAGGAGATGTACAGCCAAATTTTTCAACAGTTAGTCAGAAAGAGGGCATCCTTTGCTCTTACTCACTCTAGTAAAGTAACTAGTACATTTGTTATGTAAGAGAGTGAACTGAAACAAAAATTGTACAGGCTCTCTTAAAAAAAGAGGAATTGAGAAAAAGTATGCTGGAAACTGTCTCTAGTTTACATCACCATATTTAAGGTTGTCCTTCTATCTCAGTACGCCAGTTTTTCCTTCTTCCTCAGATTACAAAATTATTCATATCAAGGAAAAAAATAAAATTACCTCCTTTCTGATCTTGCAAACAAGTCTACCTGCAGAACACCTTCACCTTTTTTTTTTTTTTTTTTTTTTTTTTTTTTCCCCCCCAGTTAGCTTTTGTTTCAGGCTCATACTGTAAAAGCTTACGTAACAGAAGGAAGTATTCCAGAAACTTGAAGCAACAGCACAGTCCTCCTTCTTTTGACACACAAGAGATATGGATATCCAGACAAAGCTTATTTGTATTATTCAAGGAAATAAGGAGGCTTCTGAAGGGATCCAGTCGCACATGCGCAGAGGAGTAGTTGAACCTTTGAGCTTAAAGAATATACTCATATAAGCAGATTTACTCATGTGCATAAATGTTAGATGGATTAAACTGAATGGCTAAGTTATTTAATCCAGATTGTTCTGACTTGTTAAAACAGATTTTAGTACTTGTGCTTTACTATACATGCTAAGAAAAAATATTCAACCTAAATAAATGAGTTGAAAACTCAGGGAAATGGGATGGAAGAACATTTTTGTTGTCTGTGTGTTACACATTACAAAATATCCACTGGTAAGAAAAATCTATGACAAAACCACTGTTTCACAGAACTACTTCAACAATGTTAATCGTCTTTCAGATAATGATTGGAGTCATCAGCTGGCAATTTTAGTGTGCTCTATTTCATCAGACTAACAAATAAGCTTCTAGAGCTCAATACAAGGCATCTTCAAGACGGTCTGTTATTTTCCCTGAGAAACACTTTTTACTGGAAGAATTACTGGGCTTCTCAAGATGTCCTAAAATAAATACATTGCAATGTGATTGTACCATCATCTTTCTAATGTAGTTAATTTCAGATCTCCATTCAATAACAAATGGACAGTTTTCCTCTGCAAAATCAGTCAGACACAGTTCTGTAAAACAGAGTTCTCAGAAAGCTATGGAAAACACTGGCTGGTTTTGACTGACCATGAATGGTTGCAAGACATCCTGAAACATCATTCACTATTTTTAATGAAAGTATTAAGGCATAACAATAGCAATTATTAGAAGATAGCTTTTTTAACTTAGATTTCTCATTTAAGTACTGGATTGTATGCAGCTGAATGCAGTCTGTCACAAAATATTTTTATCACCTGCTTTAGTCCATCTGCAATACAGGCTCAGACTATATGAAATTTAAAGGCTTACTTTTAAAAGATGTAACCTATCACAAATAGAAACAGTATAAAATTATAGTCAGTTGAGCTGTGATGTTTGTTTAGATTTTCTTTTTAAATTGTAAGTATAATAATTTCTGTGAACAGAATATTCAGATAAAGCTAGACAGAGCAAGAAACCTATGGGACAGAGATGTCAACTGAGGGCCTTCATGCTGGATCTATCCAAAACCAATCATCACAGTAACATGTCTCCAATAACGGACATTAACAGGAGGTTATGAAAAGAGCAGAAACAAAGGAGCAAACACACAGTGCCCTTGTTGTGCCCTTTTAATCAGATACAGTTTAGGAACTTCCTGAATCAAGCATACGATAATGCTTCTGAAGTTGACTAGATTTTCAAAATATGTTAAATTTAGATCTCTGAAAACAGTGAGGTACAGGTTACCAAAGTGCTCAAAAAGTAATCTGACTTTAAAATATTAAGGGTTTCAAGGAGAGCAATAAAATGAAATGATTGTGTATAGAAGACCGCTGTGACAAGAGACTTAATGAAAAGTGAAAAGGAAGCTAAAAAATTAGGGAGATGTGATTAGAAAAGAAGGAAATTACCTTGTGGAAATAAGTTGAAAAGAGCATGGATTTACAACACAAGTGATTGAAGAGAGTTGGGGATCAATCAGGCAATAAGAAGACCTGACACTGCTCTTCAAACTGAGAAGAGTTGCCAGTGTCTTTCCGATTAAATGTACGTAGGTCATGCGTCTATCTTCCAGCTCCTATTAATACTAGCGAGAGTCACAGTATATATCTTCCACTATTGCTATGATTTATCCATATCTTCTCTTCTGCCACTGTGTCACTAAGATTTATCTTATCCACCACCTTTGCAGTGAAATTTATCTAAGATGCATAGCTACAATTAACACAAGATCTAATACATTTTTACTTCCTACTGGCACAAGAATGAGAAGTGAAGCTCGAAAATGTTATTCTCAGTGTAGTGCACATGTATTTGTAGTATAACATAAAGCCAAAACCCTGTCCTCTAGGCCTCAGGCACAGGGCACAACAGGCACTCACATTTTGTAAAATTCACGACAATGAACGAAGGAATAAAGCAAAAGGGAAAACCGTGCAGCATAAATATCCACTGAAAACTGGACATGTGAAAGCCAGAATGAAACTTCCGGGAAGAAAAATAATGTACATGTGTAAAGTTTCTTGTCTTAATATAATACGCAATGAAGGGTAAACTCTACATACTTGATTTTAGGCATTCCAATACACTGCTCTAAAAATTGGATTAAACTTGAAGATGTTGAGAAAATACAACCACTTGGAATCTAAAAGCAGCTTTCTCCTTTTGCCCAGACTCCCCTTCATAGTTACCTAAATATACCAGCAGGCAATTCTGACATGTCTTTGCTTAAATGTGGTTATAAAAAGTAATACAGAAATAAGTTCTGGCTTTCCTGCAAATGTGCATAATGGAAAGACAAACATTATTAAAAAGACCATCATTTTTAGTGATTAAAATAATCCACAACAGAAAAAAAAAATCTTCTGTAACTTTCCAAGTTCTCATTTATCATAGTTTTGCAAAAAGAAGCCACAGTAATTTCATTTTTCTTGACTTCTATTAAAAAGATCAATACATATGATTCCAAAGAGTCTCGGCTCATGAAAAGATGGAGCTAGTCTGTAATCACATCTGAAAGTATTGGTTGTCATTAGCAGTAAGATTGATCTGTAAAGACAGTCAGCTCAGAGTGAAAGTACTTAAAAATTTCCATTGGGCTATTGCTGAACAACACTGCCCAGCAACCTTTCACCTTGCAGATAATTAAATACAGATAACGAATTACCATATTAGAAGGAAGAATTGCTTTGAGGATATTCAATAGATGCCCACTTTAGTAAAGCAGTTCCAAATCTCAGAATAATGATTTTGTTTTGTGCATAAAACCTAATGAGCTCTGACAGAATAAAGTCATTTTTCAACATGCATTTAAATTTGACTTGTCAGATAAGATATTAATAAGTCACCTGAGGTACAAGGATTGCAAATGGTCTGCAGCATGATCATTGCAAGTCTTCATACAGCCTTGGATGTGAGAAGAGGATCGAGTAAGCTTAGCAAGGAAGAATCTTCTCCTAAGAGACAGAGAAATTCCAATCCTACTGAAACCCCTTGGCTTGGCTGAAGATGAGGACCCTCCCCTGCATCTGCCCTACCAGCCAGCAGCTAACCGTGCTATGCCACAGGAATCTTCTGTGGCCCTCAGTGGTTTAGGCTCAGGCCTTTATGCCTGCCTTATGGCAGTCTTGTTGGAAGACATCCCCTCCAAACAGCTCTGTGCATGGGCATGCAGAGAAAGTCAAGCAATCTTCAAGCTCTTCAGAGTTGTCCCCTAACTACATCCCGCTGCAGCTAAGAAAAAGCAAGGGGACACCTCCACAGACCCCACCAGGGCTGAGGTTCACCTACAGGTTTCTTGCTTGTTTGTACATCCAGTGCAGCTTGCATAAGATCTCCTCAAGGCATACAACAGAACTAAGTTAGAAACTAAAAACAAGCAAAAATTCAGTAAGTTCTTAGAGCTGAGATTTTAACATATTTTAATTCAAATTACATGAAACACATAATGAGGGAAAAAACAGCAATCCTAGAGTTTTTAGCATCCTGTGTGTGAGTTAACGGTCCTAGAGTAGAGGGGGAACAAGGAAGAGATGAGAGAAAAAATCTAACAGAGAACAGAATGTGAAATATCAATGTAGTTCTGAAAAGAGAAAGGAAATAACAGTTTTAGTAGCTGCCATAATTTGGGATGCTATTGGATCAACACAGCAAGGAATCATAATTTTGTAGCATCCAGAAAAGCAAGCCCTCACTAAGAAACCTCATTTATCAATAGAGAAAAGCATAGATAGTAGGATCCTGGATTCTACTTGTGATCCTAAGAACCCACACAAAAAAATACATAGCCAGGAACATCACATTCCCCTTGACATCCAAAAAATCTCTGAAGCGTGTTTATAAAACTTTTATGTGACTGGTTTGTGTAAGCAGTAAGTATAGTAAATGAAGTGTAATTCAGAGTATCCACAAAGCTGGTAAGTCTGGGAAGGATATGCTCAAGATTTTTGCTGAAAACATTGTAAAGCAAGAAAAGCTATTTTGTATGGATTCAAAATAAAATAATGTAGGAGAGCATGTTTTTATGGAAATGCCATAAGGTAGGAATGCTCTGTTTCTTGGTATTTCTTATAAAAATACCAGGGAGAACGTGTTTTCTTATGTAATTCCAATGAAGAATAATGGATCTGGAAAGGAATTATTATTCTTTCAAAAGCTAAAATTATATTTCCCTTCTAAAGTGTGGCTAATGCTTCCAAATTAGATCTTGAGGTATTACTTTGATTCTACCAAAAATTCATCTCAATCCTATGACAGGGGAGCATGGTTTCAGGCAACACTTTCTAACCTCCCATTTGCTCCTAATGCCATCACAGATAAATAAACAGTTTTGATTTAAAAGCTAGTTAAATCTGATACATAACTGAGAAAAATTACTAACCTCTTATGCCATTTGATAAAGCCAGGCATTTAAAAGTAAAGTAAGGAAATGAAGAGATGAGGACGTTGCTTTTTTCATATTGGCCAGCAGGTAAACTTAAAAACCTCAGACAGTCCAAACAGTACCATCTGTAACTGATTTCCCACCACCCATGTGAGCCACCCAGGGTGCTTGGCAAAAGCTTATGTAAATGGCGGGTGTTGCAGTTGTTCTGTTCAGCCATATCCTGCTCCCACTTCAAACTACAGGCTATGGCTTAAATTTACTAATTGAGTATTACTGATTTAAGAGTTCCATGTGGCCTTATCAATCTGTGTTACTGATGGGTTCACAGCTGATGGTTGTTCTTAAGAAGTTTTTTGGGTTTTTTTGGAATTTCTTGATTAAATATTCTGTAGCTAGAGTCAGAGTGACTGTTTTTGTGTTGGGATGAAATGTTCGCTTCTTCACAGTTGACAAGATTGACCACTGCTTTTGTAAAGTAGTTAGTTTCAGATTAATGAACTTCTTAATCTCCCCAGTGCTCAAATTTTGTCTTAAAATACTTCATGCAAATAATACAATGACTATCTTACCAAATTATTCCTTTTCAGTCACACAGAAGTACAGAAAGTACAAGTAGTTCCTTTGGAGACCACTTTATTCAATACTGACTTGTCAAAAGCTTTTCCCTTGTCATATAGGAAACCCGTCCACAAAATGAGAGCAGGACAGAAGTAAAGGATCTTGCACTAGATTCCATTGCATGTTTCACCTCAGCAGGTACTTGGTCTCAATCCTCAAACAAAGCACATGAATAGCATGGGTTCAAGCTCAAAGTTCATGGGTTCTCTTCAGTTAATTAATGTTTCTTTGTCCCTGAGGTCAAGGTGTACTTTTAAAGCTGACAGATTTAGAAAAGGTCTTCCTGGTCTTCCTAAACTAAAAAGATCCAAAAAGGGCAAGAAGTCCTAATGGATATAATTCATAACTTTGATCACTTGGAAATTAACAGTTTTAATCTTGAAGGATTCAACAGCGTCAAAGTCCCACAGCTATAATTTTTAGCATCCCTTGTACAAAATAAATCTGGAATTAGGAGGCAGTCTGTGCACAGCAGTCATGCTGGCATGTTCAATAATTCACAATAGAAGTGCTGCAAACAGTCCAGAGTGAAGTGCACAGCAGAGGAACAAGGAGGAAAGGTTGGCTTCTACAATGCATCTGAGAACAACACCAATTTATTTCCTAAACATGAATGTTAACATGAATGTAAACATTTGTGCAGTTTTTACATGAGATATTGTACAAGGTAACCTGACAGAACTTGCATTTTGTTTGTAGATCTCATAGGGCAGAACTTGCATTGTATCATCAGAAACTTGGAGCAAGTGCTGCTCTCAGTAATTCCTTTGTCTCTTAATTTCAGCGTAGATGTGTGCTCCACAGTCAAAGTCTAGGCAATGACTGGACAGAAAATTGCACTGAAAACATTTCTCTTTTCCTAAAGCAAGCTCAGGGAGAAACATTTATTTAATAAAATGGAAAATCAATATAATTTTAATTTTAAGAAGTCAGAGCCAATGCCAAGCTGTCCTTTAAGGAAGCCTTATAAGAATTCATGACCTTTTTTTTTTTTTTTTTTTTTTAAGAAAAAAATAGAATTAAAACCAGCACTGATTTAATGATTCTTTTCCAAGTTTGTTTAGAGTCTGAAAGCTTGATTCATCACTGTTACTTCAGTATCTTCTGCAAATTTTGCTTGATCATCGTGCCTTTACTGCTTCAAAATTACTTTAGATTTTGAATTAATTTACATAGAAAGAAAAACAGGCAGCACAACTACTGCAGCTATGTGTACTACAGACTGCAACATTTTCAACAATTTAAGCATACCAGCAAAAATTCAAATCAATTTGACAGACGTATTGGAAGCAATAGAAAAGATAGTTCACAAGCTCTTAATAGAAAAAAAAAAGAAAGAAAGAAAGAAAGAAAAATAAATAAATAAATAAATAAAAAGAAAGAAAGTGATAGTTAAAGTGAGATTACACTGGAACATATTTATTGTTGAAAGATATGCTAGGACTGGAAAAATGCAGAAAGCAATACAGAAAAAATTTCATTTCGTTGAGTTGCTAGCTCATTTAACTATTCCTCGCATTTCTGCGGTGCGTGTCTTCTAACCATGTTTCCTACAGAGTTCTTGATTGTCTGGACTGATTCAAACAACCTGATTGCTTATGCTCCATTAACCCCAACACAGGAAGAAGCAGATATACACAAATGCGTCCAAGCCATGCAGATAGAGTTCTATCAGTTATGAACCACTTCCTTAGCGCCAACTCAGCAGTTACTTGCAGAAGGGCTACTGAAAGCAACAGAGCTAGAACATATATGTCTCTTCTTTCCCTGGAAACTTGAGGATTAAGTTAGCGATCCAAATAGTGAATTTGTTTACATGACTTGGTGCATAAAACCAGACAATTCCAAGTGCCTTGTGGGGCATGTAAGGAGAAGAGGCCAAAGAATTTTGGCCTACTGAGTGGAAACACTCTTAAATCAAATCTCTGGGACTTTAGCCTGAATGGAGTGATGGCTCTCACGGGTGAGGAAGAACCAGTACTCTTACTGTGCAGGGCTCTGAGTCACAAATGACCTCCCAGGGTGCTTTTGAGACATTGCCCTTTTTATGATATGAAAGAAAGCTGTGGCTGACCCTCTCATTTAGTGCAATATTTTTTTTAATTATCTTCTGGCCTGATTTTTCCTTGGAACTAGTATTGAACCACACAATGGAAATGATCACACCCTTACAAGATCAAAGTCTTTAACAATGTTCGCCAAGGATCGCTGCTTCGGAGCTGGTCCAGCCAGAAGCCCAGCGACTGACCGAGAGGTACAGGGGGGTTTGGGTCGGTTCCCTCACTCAGGGATCCCCGAGAGAGCAGAGCAACCAGGCAGCTCTCGGCCGGGCAGTTCTCGCAAGAGCGGCCGACGCAATGGGGGCGTTGCCAGGGCAATGGCTGCCCCTCGCCTTGAAAATGCCTCAGGAGGAGCTGTGACGCGTCGCTGCCCAACAGAGAAGGTGTGTGTAAAACACCTGGGCTGGTTTATCGAGGAGAAACAGCAAGCCACTCCTGGGGGAACTCCCCAGCAAGGGCAACTGTTATTGCTCTTGGGTGAGTGAGAAGTGCGAGGGCAGAGCCAGCACTATCGGCAGCAGGGCGGGGCTGATCAGGCACACCTCATTAAGGCTGTCTAGTACTGTTAGTGTGCCTGCTGGTTGGCAATGGCTGCACCCCAGAGGAAGGCTTATGCCACAGAAATTATGGAGACCCAGACGGAAGTCCCATGTTCACGCAGAAAGAAGGCTGCAGCCAAAAAGAATGTAGAGACCCAGACTGAGGTCCTGTGCATGCTTGAAAGGATAGCTGATGCAAAGACAAGTGTGGAGACTCAGACTGAGGGCCCGACACAAGATGCTACTATGCAGGTCACTGGCTGTCACGAGTGCCAGAGCCTGGCCTTTGCAGTGCCGGGCAATGGCGGTGGTAGTTGTATAAGATGTGACCAACTAAACGACTTGCTCAGTCTTGTGGTTGACCTAACGGAGGAGGTAGAGAGGCTGAGGACCATAAAGGAGTGTGAGAAGGAGACTGATTGGTGGTGCCAGTCCCTATCGACCCCGAGATCTTGGTGCGTAGCTGAGGCACCACGTGGAGCATGTCACCCCCCGCTGCCTCGTAAACAGGTGGGAGAGGGGAGATGGCAGGCTGACGGTGCTGCAGTGAGCCTCCTGTCCTCTCTTCCCCC
>JAOWBP010051187.1:0-16338 GCA_028571105.1 Tragopan temminckii | reverse complement strand
CTCTCCTCTCCTCTCCTCTCCTCTCCTCTCCCTTTGTCTCCCTGCCTTTTATTGAGTGCAGGTTTTGTGAGCGGCCGGTGACAGACGGCCCCGGTGCTCGATAACCAGACAATCTGTCACCACCACCACTGACAGCTTTCACAAGGAGCCCCTTTCCTTTCATCCTTCCCAGTTCCCTTCGCCTCCGCTTGTCCCCCTTCCACACGTGCTCTCTGGCTTTGTTCCCCCTAAAAGCCAAATAGCGACAGAAGCTCCTGATCATAATATTGCTCTAATCGAGTCTGTCATAATCGGATCCAATCTAATTACGTTCAGATCCCTCTCTTCTCCTGACTCTCTCTATTGCCTGTCCATCTGTCCCTCTCTTCCCTTCCAGTCTTTGTGTCCATCCATCTGTTATCTGCAGGCCTTTCTCCCTTCCCATCATCTCCCTGGGCCCCTGCCCCATTCGCAGCGTGGCCGCCCTGGCCCTTTCCTCCAGCGGCTCCCTCTCCAATCCATCTCTCTTAAAGGCCTCTCCATCAATCCATTTAGCAGCAGCTCCCTGCCTCCTCTCGCCCATCTGCTTCTCCCTTTCTGCTGGCTGCGAGATGCAGAGATGCTGTTTTGTTTGTATGTCGATCTTGATTAGCCCCAGAAACCTCTCTGCTGGAGCCGTGCTGGCGCTGGGGAGGGATCACCTGGGCAGCAGCGTGCTGGAGGTCCTAAGCAGCATCCTCCATCCCTGCAGGACCCTGCATTGCTCATGGGTGGGTTGTGCAGAAGGGATGGCCAAAGCACAGAGATGAAAGGACAAGGCCACAGGAGCACAGGGTGGGCAGGGAAGGAGTGAGTTGGAGCCACTAAATGGGTGTTTTCCCAACACCTCCTCTCCAACTACCTCCAGGGTCTTCCCATACCTTTCCCAGCAGCAGCAGCAGGTGCTGGTCTGTCGGAGACAAGAGCAGCAGGAGAGATGGACCTTGGGCACGATCCAGCCTGGCAATTCCTATGATGTTATTTGTAGTATTCAGACCCTGATTTTAAAACACATGTTGGATTCAGATGCCCACTGGGTGCCAGCCAACAACCTCTGCTTTGCTGCAGTGGTTACCCTGAGCTGAGCCTTCTCTCCTTCATCTGGACTCACTGCTGCTCATTGGGTATGACACAAAGTTGTCGATGATCACAGCAGTGGGAGAACTGGAGAATGACTGTAAGCACCATTTGGGACAGAGTCTACTTTAGCTGCTGATAAAACACTGAAAAATTATTTAAGACGACACCATTTTTTTTCTCCCTGTCTCCACTGCTTCCTTCTCTCAGAAGCCAAACAGCCCTGGCTTTGTTCTGGGTATTAATTAACTTTCCTGCCTCTTAATATTCTGGAGCCATAAAGTTCCCATGAGCTGGGATGCTGGGCGCTAAGAAAACACACATTTCCTCTCTTTTCTCCTTGTCTCATTGACTGTCACCCCCATATGTCTCCCCCCTCCAGGCACAAGGGCAGCTGCAAACCCTCCTCTCTGGGCTCAGCCCCAGCCCTCTGCCTCCTGGGAGGCAGCTGAGTTCAGAGGTCAGGAGCGTCAGTGGCATCTTCTTTTTGTACAGAAATCCCTGGTAGAGTTGCGCTGGGGAGAGAGCAGAGGAAATTGATGCTTGCAAAAGATGCGTGGCAGGGGAGTGTCTCCATGAGATGCCTGGGGGCTCTGCTGGAGAGACAGCATGTGCCAGCTGCCCTTCTCAGCGAGGGGAGTCTGTGCTCCCAAAAAAAAGCTCGTCTGGGCTTTGATGTTGCTAGAAGTGGAATGGGGAAAATGTCTTTAGAGCAGCGCCTGGATTATCGACCTACCTCAGAAGCAGGGCAGGGGTGAGAGGTGGATGAAGGGTCTGCAAGGAGCTCAGTAAGGACAGAGCTCACTGAGCTGGGCAAGGCAAAGAGATGAAGTAGATTTTGGAGGCAGAGACCCCTGTGTTCCTGGCTCAGCACGTTGTAGCAAAATGACAGGCAGCAGGTAGTGAGCAAATCACTGCTCTTCAAGCACATCGGGAAAAGCTGGTTCCAGCACTGGCCTTCTCCAGGGCTGTCCTGCCACCACCAGGCTCACCCGAGCTGGGCACAGGGAGATGGGAAGAGGTGCAGAACTGCAGCTTTTACTTCCAAGAACAAACAGCACAAGGTGCAGACAGGCAGCTGCCCCTGGGAACTGCTGCCCCAGCCCTCACCGGTGTCAGCAGCATGTTTATTTTGAGGAGCAGTTCAGCAAGACTTGCAAGAGGTTGCATCACTTCTTTTTCCCTTGGCAGGAGGCTGCAGAACTTGCTTCTCCCAGGCTCTATCCCTTGGGGGTGAAATTGCTCTTGACTGCACAGTTCTCCCTTTTCTCCTATTTCTTTGATCAAACATGGAGCAGGAATGATCTCCCAGACCCTTCGCCCCACTTAACCAGCAGAATAAGCGACCTGCTGAATTCAATGCCCCAAAAACATCAAGGATGCTGAGTGCTTGGACAGCACTCAAAGCTGCCCAGCATCCGCGTGCATCAGGAAGAACAGGTTAGACCAAGAATGATGTAAAACAACTTCAAAATGTAGTAGTTCTGGAAGAAACTCAATACTCATGCTTTGGAACAACAAGCCAAAGTCTGAGAGGCAGAAGAGAACGTTTTTTCCCAGTACCTGAACTTGATTGTAATGCAGCAACTGCATTGGAGGGAGCTTTTTTTGTGCCCTCCAATGACACTGCTGGAGGGGTGGTAACCTCTGTCATTGCACAAAGCTTGCTAGAGGTTTCTCAAAGCCAGAAAATAGGGAGTGTTTCTATGAATTGTTTCCCCACTGACCCACGTCCTCCTGGACTACCTGTGGCACACGTGTGGTGCTTGCTGCAAACCTTCCTTACACCAAGAGGGTGCGCTGCTGTGAGTGGCAGCTTCAAAAGAAGAGCAGACATGAACAGCAAAGTTGTTTGCTTTCCATATGCTACGCATAATTCCCCATGCAAACTTATCTAATTATCACAGAAAACAGGCTTTGAACATGGGAATTATCTTGCTTGCATCAACTACCACAAGGAAGGCTGTACCACCAGCTTTGCACTGTCACCCAGAGCAGCAGCAGCACGAATGGGAGCAGAGATGAGGTCCCTGACTCAGCTTTACCTTTCTTAGCCAGCACCCATCCAAATGCATGCAATTGCACCTCAAAAACACAGTAATTTTGTTCCTACTGCAAAGATAAAAATAAATCTATGTTTATACCAACACTCAAACGACTTTCCACATTTACGTACTAAGAAAGCCCTTATTCCCCATTGCTTATTAGCATTAGGGATGCTCTAATTAATGCACATAATCTCAGGAGTGATGGAGAAAAGTGTATCAGGGGAGTTATCAACTTTAAGGTTGGCGCAGCTGAGGACAGCTGCTGCTTGCTGTATGAGGATGGGAGGAGGAATGGGGACGTGCTCAGCTCCAAACCAAAGCAGCTACTGCATGTTGTAAAGGAAGATAAACAGGGAGTCAAGCTTGTTTCATTTTCAAACTAGGGACATGCACCTATTGCAGATAACTGTACTCAGAGTGAAGGCATGGGGAGGACGGCTTAAGAGTGAGCGTTTGCAGGGATAAAGCATGAACTCTGGGCTTAAACCAGCCAACAGCAGCTCCCCAAGGGGCAGCAATTTACTTGCCATACACAAAAGCAGCAAAGGCTTTCCCAGTCCCAGCAGAGTGGAATGAGCACTCCCAAATCCACTGTCAGCTCTTTGTTTGGAGATCAGCGGTGAGACTGAGCAACTGAATATTGGTCATATTGATTCCAGCTCCTCCTGGCACAACCCCATTTACAATCTGGAGAAAGATGCAGGTGTGTTTCCATATAAAATGGGATTTCATTCTCCATGATACAAAAAGCAGCTTCTCCGTCACCAACATTGTCTCTACTCCAACAGAACACCTCTGTATTTTAAGTACTGTTCAGCTCATGGTCTCAAGAGCATCCCTCACCACTGGGAAGCAGGGCAGGAGTCAGGCTCATGCCACGGATGGGAATGGGCACTGTGAGGGGAAGGGCAGGGCACAGAAACCCAGGCAGAGACTCACTCCTGTGGCTCATTTACTTCCCAACGAATCCAGCAATCCCCTTTCTTCCCCACCCCCCTTCATCCTACACTCAGGCCCAATTCCCAGAGGAGGGGAGGCTCAGATCCGAGCAGTACAGCCCGATCATCAAAAGCCAGCTGAGCAAAACTAATTTACTGACCATGGCAAAACACAATGAGGAGGGCTGGAAGCACACTGATGGCTACTGTCTTTCCTTTCACCCCTCTGCTCAGAGACACTGCTGGCACCATAAGTTTGAAGGACACACAAATCTATGATGCGGGGTAAATTTTGGGCTGACAGTCGAGCGAAGTCTTTTGGTGTTCTCCAGCATTGGCAGCACTATGGAAAATGTGTCTCTGCACAGCAGCTGCCAGCTTAGCCCCTTGCTTCTCCCATCCCCTTGTCAGCCACTGATAGGAGGGCTGCTCATTGCACTGTCCGCAGGGAGACCTGTTGGCCATCTGAGGAGTGGCAAAGGCACAGACAACGGAGGCAGCTGTTTGTTTGCCTCGCCAGAGAGCAGCTCGGAACAAAAAGCTGGGAGTGGAAAATGGGGCTGGGAGTGGTGAAAGGGTTTATTTCTGTTTGTGTGGGGAAAACGAGCGAGAAGAGGAAAAAAAAGCCCAACCAGAAGCCTTAATGAAAATAAAAGCCCAACTCCAAGCATAGAATCTAGATCTGAAATTAATTTGCTATGTAAAGAAAATATAACCAACTTACCTTATGAGGGGGGAAACATACTTTACAAAACTCTCGTCAGATCACACGCTGTTTTGAGGTCTTCTATCTCATATGAAGCACGTTCCAGCACATAAATAGTCAATAATTTGTGGGAAACTGATTCATTCTGTCCAAAGATTAGGAGTTACAGGCTATGAAAACCCTTACTATAAAGAAAAGATATCTCCATTTAAACTGAGATTTCAGTTTCTTCGGTGCTGCTAGAAGAAATGAAAATAAATCAGGCACTGAAACATTCTGCCAAGTATCAGGAACAGTTTTCCTGATAGCAAGATGCATTAGCAACTGGAGAAAGTCTCCCTCAGGGAAGCACTGAAAGCACAAGGTCTGAATTACTTCAAAACTCCAGAGTTTATGTCTAGTTGAGAAAAGACTTAAACACAATAAGCCTGTATAGCCCTCTAGGGAAGCGAAAATGATGCTGGCTTTAGTGCTAGTCAGCTCCGATTTCTGTGATTAATCCTCCCTACCTGTTTTTGAGCTCCTCACTTTGGACAACAGCACTATCACATCTTTGAATCAACACTGCTGAAGAACAGGTGAATTTTCACATAAAAGGAACAAGCAGGAATGGCTGAGTGCCTGGTCACTCATCACTGCTGGCCCTCAGAGCCCAGTCCTGCTGTGAGCACGCTCCTTATTAAACATGTTTAATATACCAGTGCCTAAAATGAACCAAGATTGAGGCACCACCACAGACAGCACTATAAGAATGAGCAGCCATCCCTGCCTTGGAGAGATATCAGTCTAAGCTGAAACAAATGCTGTTCCTCCCAAGACCAAAACATATTGCAGCACCCACTGATTTTGGTCCTTTGGGCAGCAACTAAAGACAATTCAGGCAATGGGTTAATCTGTAAGCAGAGATTTCTTTTTTAATTAAACAGAACTATTTATATATATACAAAACCCAGAAAATATTGCACCATTTAAAAAAAAGGATATTTTACAACTAATCATGTGTTAAACACGCTTGTCCTCCCTGCGTTGTAGTATATACACAGATTCACAGCAACTGTTGGACGTTAACAGGCAACCCGTGCTATTGGACACCATAGAAATGCACTGGTCCACACATATCCCAGAGAAAATACCCCTCCCACCCTCACCATCATGTAGGGAACACGTCCATTGCTTTGTCACCTTGGTGGCATTCAGGAACAATCCTCCCACGTTTCTCAGAATAAGGACAAATTAAAAACAGAAGGCTTTGGGAACTTCTCAGTCACAATTTCTTTCAGGCTTGATCGGCACAGTCTCTTACATTTCAGGGCTCAGTCCCCAGAACTCGAGCATGGAGGCTCTGAAGAGAACCATTTCCATCCCTATCCAGAGAGAGGGGCATTCCAGTGTAGTTTTTATCTTTGATATTTGTAATCCAAGGACTAAGACTTCTCATGCCTTGAGAGCATCTTCAGTAAGCCACAGCCCCAGGGTCCCGAGGGATGCTAAAAAGTACATCTGCTTTGGCGTTGATAAAATGTGTGGCGACAAGAGAGAAGACCAGAATGGCAATGCCCACAACCAAAGTGATTATCTAGGAAGGGATGAGAAATACTTAGCATTGTTGCAACAAAGATAGACAAAAATCTCATAGAAGTTTTATTGAATGGGGGTCACTGTCAGAAAGCCACAGAGACGACTCACTACTAACGCACTATGCAAACTGCAAACTCACCTCTAGCTCCTTGCTGGCTACTAGAAATATTCTGGCACGGATCTCCTTCCATCTACTCTCTGTCCATGTGGAATACTCTGTAGATCCCCATTCCCTCAGCTCAAAGGCAGGAGAGAGTGCTTTGCTCAGGCGAACAGTTGACCGAACGCAGTAGGGGACTCGTGATGTTGAGTTAGGGTCCAGGGAACCCTGCACCCAGGCATAGTCATACATCTGCAATGAAAATAAGACATTAAGAGACAGCAAGGCATTAGCAAATAACCATACTGTCTTCAGGTAAGAGAGACAAGGGTTTTTCTGACTGTTCTCATTGTCAGGGGATCCTTTCATTTACTCCTCCTCTGCCCTTCAGTGTCAGAATGCTTCCTTGTTGGAGGATTTGATCCAATTCTCCCATGTGTATTATAGGCAGTTCCTAACTAGCTTCCCTCAAAAGCAGAAAACCAGAAAATTGAACAGCAGATCTGTCCTTGCCACTCTAACGGCACTTACTTCTTTTTCAGCATTAGGTGTTTTTTCAGGGTTCAAGCACTCTTCCTTGGTGAGGTTAACAACAGTGCCTGTGAGGTTGGCCAGAACATACTGCACGAGGTAGGTGGTGTTCACAGGGCTGGAAACAGCAACGTAATGCTGGGGAACATCATCACCTGGAACAGTCAGAGAATTAGAACTGATGGGGAAAATGCCAGAAGCAGTGTTACTGTGGAGCTTTACAAAGTTGCCAGGTAACATATGGGGTCAAACACATCCCTGTGTTCTTCCCTATGTTGCTTACCCAGAATTCCTTTCAGGTCTGGTTTAATGATGGACTGAAACCAGGAATTGTTCATTTTAATCAGAAACCCATAGAGCATTTGAGTGATCTGGAAAGAGATGTAAATTGGTTTATACAAAGAGGAAAGAACACAGCATCTTAATGGCTACATCTCTCAAGATTATTTGGCACAGAATACACTTTCCACTACAGAGACCAAGAGCATAGCAAAGCAGAGACTATATGTCACAACTGTACATTATGTGAAAACAAGAGTTTCATTCCAGATCCATCGATTCCTTAGTTGATCCCTGTGGCACACACTGCCATCTCACCTCAGTTTCCACTTCTTTGCCCTGAGATGGAAAGGCAAGGAACTAGAGTGAAAGTTTTTTCATTCTGCTGTGATGGAGAAAGGAGGGGGGAGAGGCAAAGCCCTCATGGAGACAGACAGGACAGCATGCTGTGTAAACACACATAAACAGAGACAGAAGGGAAGTACGTGAGGGCTCATCATAGATGCCAGGGACTCAATTCCATCTGCTCGTACCGTTTTTGGATCTGCCTGAATAGCAGAGGTGTCGTTGGCTCCCCCTGCAAGCCGGTAGAGAGCACGGGCGACCACTGTGGCAACTTCTGCCAGGGACTGCAAAGGAAGAGTACTCTGTGTTAATCAAGATAGACAGACCCAGCAAAACAATTAAGAGCAAGCCAGAACCTAGACATCCATCAACATGCTTATATCGCACCAGCATTTGAGTGCCTATTGCCTTTGTAAACATACAAAGCATTCCCACCTTCTTTCTGACTTTTTTGGAAGCAGCTTTCCCCCTCTCTCTGTGAGCCTACCTGCAATCTGTCCCTCCTGAAAGCCCCATTCATCCCAGACAGAGCAGCTAAAGAAAATATAAAGTTGGAACCTTGGCTGTGTCTGTAACATACTCCAGGGCCTCCTCGGGGCTAAGCCCCTCAGGGTATTGCATCCTGATGTTCTCTGGAGTGTCGTACATGCTCTGGTAGTATCTGAAAAGAAGAAAGCAAACAGAGGTTGGGGAGGAGCAGAAAGAAACCACAGGGCATGGAATTCAATTCAGAGTGTGCTTAAAGCAAACAGTGGGAGCAGTCTCCTGGGAGCAGAGAGACAGCTCTGCCAAAGCACTGCCCTGCCACACGCTCCTTAAACCATTTAATGAGGCTTTATAATTAACTTGGCCCTTCCACAGCTTCTCCCATCTGAGGATCTCCAAGCAATTTACAAGCTGTGATTAGCTTTCAGGTGGGCAACAGCCCCATCTATTAAATGGATAGAGAAACTGAGGCAAGGACAACTCATGCAGAAGGTCTCGTGGGGAGAGAGCTTTCAATGCAAGTCATGCTAGTGGATTTTATTAATGCCTTATTTTGAAGGCAGTGAGGAATTCCAAGTGAACTCTAGGAGAGATTTACACCAAAGTGTCTGCAACACACACACCTGAACTGGGAATTGCATGGTCTATACACCTGACATTCCCAGACAACCTGGGATTGAGCTCCCCAGCCTACAGATAGTCACAGACCAGGGAAGTGTGCTGCCCTTCACCTCAGCTCCTCCTGCACCTTCAAAGCAGTGCACATTTAGAGCTAAAAGGGAAGAAAGGGAAGCTACTTCCTTTTGATCATGCCAGAGATTCTCAGTAACAGAGAACGGTAGAAAATGAAGGCAAAGAGAGAATTTGAAGAGTTTGGATGAAGGGGAAAAGGCAAGAAGAGAAAAAGCGAAAAGGGGATGTCTGTCCTCTAGCCCTCATCCCCATTTCCAAAGTTGAAGAGAAGCAGATCCCCAAGGAACACCCAGTATTAGGGTCATGCGAGGTGAATGAAAGTGCCCTTTCTAATGCCTGGGGCTTTCTGCCATCACAAATAGAAAACTATATGAAAAAAAAAAAGAAAAAAAAGAAGCATCTAGCTTCTGGAAGAACAGATGAGGCTTAGGCACGCTCAGTTGCCATTTGCTCACCTCTGGCTCCCAGCCAGCTGTGCGGAACATTTTCTGTACAAAACTGGATTTCTTTCGGTTGTCAGAATAATTATGTTGCGCTTGTTCAATTACATGGCACACGTTTGCTCCTCCACTCCCCCCGGCCTGCCGTTCCACATGTGCTGGGCAGCACAGCCCTGGCAGAGGCCTTGCTGGAGCTGGGGCTGCCCTCTGCCGGCCCCACTGCCTCCGGCCATGGGGCAGCCCAGAGTAGTACCTGTTCTGGAAGGAAGCCTGGTGGTCGGTCAGGACCACCCCAGGAATGTGCCGGGCTCGAAGGAAGCGTTGGAATGAAGATGGGGGAAGAGACTGCGAAAATCCAACTTCCTGTAAAGTTACATTTGCTCCTACGCTGCTATTACTCAGAATATCGAGCAGGTTTTTAATCTGAAAAGGAGAAAACAGCACTGTTCCACTCTTATTGTTCTGAATGTGCAGTTTTTTCTGGGAAGTTTAACATCCTGAACATTTGTAAAATGCTAAAGATCCCTCAGCACTTCAGTTAGGTGAACAACTACAAACTGCTTTCACTCACCTGGGGCTCAACAGTTGCATTCAACCGAGAAACAGGGTCTGTATGCATCCACAAAATGGAGCCATTCCTTAGAGCCACCTGTAAGAAAAGAAACAAAACACCTTCAACACATACTAGGACATGACTAAATCCTGCAGAGCGGGGAAGTCCAGATCAGAAAAAAGAACAACAAAAGCAGTGAAAAAGGATGGTTGAGAAAACCACACCTAAATTATTACAGAGAAATAAAGAATCAAAATATCCCCCAGCTCATCTCTCACCTGATTCAATTCCACAAAAGCATGGATGTTCTCCAAACGGAGAGGAAATTTGTCTTTTTCCATATCATACACCATTCGTGAACTGCCAATATAATCAAAAGTCTCCTACAACAAGGTAATAAAAAGAAATAAGAAAAAATCCACACATGGCTCACATACAGATCGCTGCTTGGCACAGTTAACAGCACCATTTGAGAAGCTGAGGTGGAACAAAGCCAAAAGTTCGAGGGCTAACTGCTGCACCAAGTATTTCTGGAGGTTTGCATAGCCTGGCTGACACCAGAATACCAAAGGAAATATTATGTTGTAGGTTGAGATGCAGCAAAGGACAAAATTGAAGGTAAACAGCAAAACAACAGGAGATAGCTACTGCACAAGCAAGAAAGGCACAGAGAGAAAGTCAGACTTCTGTGAGTATCAATAACTCAGAACGATACTGCAAGTGAGTAACAGCAGAGAGGCATTACTACACCCTCTACTTTGGTGTACAACCCCTCTGTTTCTGGGAGAGTAGAATAGGAAGTCAGGGAAAAGGGCAACTCCTCCATTCCAGGAATTAAACACATGAAGCTCTCCTGGAAGGAGGGGTATCTGTTTCCCTAGAAAAAGGAAGGAAAGGCAAGATGACATCAACAGCTTCATCAAGGGAACTGCAAGAAGCTGAGCATTGTCTAGAATGAATCAGTGCCCCAAAGAAGAGAATCTCCATGACAGAAAAGGACAGTGAAGTCAGCCAGCCACCAGACTTTCCTCTTGACTATTGTACAGCCAAATCTTATCACTCCACTTACATTGTGGGAGTACGACAGAGAGTGTTTGCTTTACAGTGGTGTACACTCGTCTCCCTGAGGGAAATTCTGACTAGGGATGTATGTGCTGGGGAGGGTGAATGAAGGGAATCACATGGCCACAGCATGGGGCTGTGGGAGCCAGTTTCACAGAGCTGCACAAAAGAAGCCATCAATGTAGATGCCTTCAGGGGAACATCAGCTGTTGGCCGTCAGTCCCTCCTCCACAAGCTTGTTCTGTTTTTTTCACAGCTGCCAACTCCAGTGCTGGGCTCTCAGAAATGAACTACATTTTGACACTGTCAACACATATATTTTTAATCTAGTTTTTTTTTCTGGGCTACGTTTCAGAATTTAAAGCCTAGCCATTGCTGTTCATTCTGAATGGGAGTGGGACAAAAAACAGACATACAGAGAAGCACAGTGGGAAGAGACAGGAGGAAAAGTAAAGTTTGACTTATTCATCCAGAACGAACTGTGGGGCAGAATATGCACTGCCCCATTGGAAGCTCCATCTGCTGTTGTCATCCCAGTGAAATTAAGATCCTGTTCTCACTAGGGGAGTGGAGAGAACCACGGTGCGGGGATTCAGATAAATGACACCGCACAAAGAGTAGGAAAGAGTTCATTTGCAAGGAGCCAAAGGCTGATTTGCTATTCTGAAACAAGCCAAATGGTGGAGCGAGGCTGCTGCTCTTACCCCTTGGAAGAAGGTGAACATTATATTCCTTTGCAGCAAATGAACATCTGATGCCTTATGAAGGGCTTCAGCAGCAGCCAAGTGGGTCACAAAAGAGGAGACAGCACTCTCTGCCCCAGGTGCAATGTTCCAGAAGAAGGAATGGCTGTCAATCTGTAAGCATGAACAGCAGGCATAAGAAATGTGCAAACAGAGGGATACTGTACTGGGAAAGCAAATCTGCCACCTCTTTTTAATCCCACTCATCCCACTGATAAGGGAAAAAAATCAAATTATACTGCCCAATGAAACTTCAAATACCAATTGCAATAGCCAATCCAATCCAAAGGAAGGGCAGGAGCACAGGAAGAAGTGGAAATAAGTAAGACCCTACACTCACATCTTCCCATAATCCTTCCAGTCCACCCTCTGCAGAGCAAGATTAAGAGATACTTACTCGTGTAGCAACCATAATAAACTCCTTCTTAGGATCGACTTTTTCAGATGAATTAATAGGGTGCAAGGTGCTCCACACATTGTAATCAAGCAGAGGATCGCATACAGTCTCTAAAAAGCAGAAACAACATTGCTCGAAACTTGTGATTATAGCAGAGAGAACTGAAAAATAATCTTGCTTGTCAGCTGTAGCTCACCAGTTTCATCATGACAAGGAGAGAAATCTGCTCACCTGGATTAATGCTGAAGGTGTTTTGGATGGAGTTGCGTCTCATGCAGGTAACAGTGCTGGTGACAGCATGCATGTGGGAAAAAAGCTGCATGGCACACAGAGGGTATTCAGGGCCAGATCCATCAGTAGGGACGTTATGGTCTTGGTAACACTGGACAGAAATAAACATCATCACGAAACTTAGCTTGTCTGTAATAGTACGATGTACTGCTTATAAAGTTGGATCATGTATTTTTACTGTAGATGTCAACACCTGTGCTGAGTTAGCTCAATTCCTGGCCCCTTTCCTGAACTGTGTGGCAGCTCCCCTCTCTCACAAGTGTCAAGTACCTGCTTAATAACTTGAGTCTCATTGGCATCTTCAAGTAGAAAAATGGGGAAGTCAAAATCCTCATATGAAAGCCCACTCCCCATTGGATTCCACACAGTCCTATTGCAGTGTGCGTACTGAGGGCCATAGTCTTTGGAATAGACACCTGGAAACAGAAAGAAATGAGCCTGCAGAGAGAATAACAAACTACAGCAAAGGTAGGGCCTGCTGAGAAAATGGCAGCAAGTACAGAATGAGCACCATTATGGGCTAGGGAACCAGCTGACAAAGCTTAGACGAGGAGCTGGTCACTGCATGAGGCAGAGTGGCAGAGTCTGAGCTCTGTGCCACGCATGGAGAATACGAAACATGCATGCTCAAAGCCATCCCATGCCAGGAGGCTGGCAGGAGCACTCAGTGAGCATTTATCACATGCTGAGAGAGCAGTGGAGGCACACAGAGAAACATTATACTCCAAAAGGAGGAACATACTAAACAGCATTTTCTGAGCTCATCATGTGCTGGAAATACCCCTAAGGCATCTGTAATGTGCCAATCGTTTTAACACCTAGGTACTGAGCAAGCAGCACGAAGGCAAAGAGGCAACAAATGCCAGCACAAACTCATCTCACAGTTTGCACATCATCCGTCACAGCTGAGGAGGGGAAAGTTTAGTGCAAACTACAGAAAGGCAATTTCTCTCCACACAGTGTAAGACAGTAAATTAGCTGCATGAAAGAAAAAATAGTAAAGTGAAAACCTAACTGAAATCACATGGGGAACTCAGGCAGGAATCAAAAACAGTACCAAATGTCTCAGAGAGTTTAACACATTTCATCCACTTTATGGAAAATCAAGCTTTAATGACGAAGTGTGGAAAAAGTATGCATTTCAAAAGTGAAAGAAAAAGAAACTGCAGCAAACCTTGGTCAGACTGAATAGCGATTTCATGCTGGTTTAGCCAGCTTATCAGTCTTCCCCCAAACATTAGTCCAGGCCTCACTAAGAACTGATGAAATTCCAGCTCAGACCAGTTATTTCAAAAGGAAATATCAAGCAGGTTATCTTAGATGAATTTTGACATGTAAGTGAAGTTGCAATTTCACGCATCCTCTGCACTTCTTGCTTTGACCTTACAATGTAATGGCACTACTTCTCCTCCCAGCAATAGGAAAGACTTAACATTTCCTTACCAAATCCATCATTGGGGCACTCCAAACCGGGAGAAAATCCCTGGGGAGGGTTAGGTTTTGCAATAGACACTGCAAGGCCTGACACTCGTGAGGTTCCCTTCAGCTGCTGCATTACCTTTCTGGAAGAGAGAAAATATAGGTGACATTTTGAATTTATTAATGAAAAGTTACAATCCAAGACATACCATTGCTGATACACACTACGCTCAAGCACATGATGATGTTTTTGATCAAAATAACCATCGTGTTTCTCTCTCCTCACCATTTGAGAACTGTATTAAGGTGGCAACAACCAGAAAGCTTCAACCACTTTCCTGCTCTGCCTAGGAGATGTACTCATGTTGTTTAATGAGCTTTAGGAAAAGCTACAGCGATGAACATGGCATTAGAAATTACACAGAAGAGAGCTCTTCAGACAACCAAACTATACATTTAAGAAGATGCAAACCCGTGCAGTAAAACACAGTAAAAAAAAGCATGCCACCTTCACTGTACTTCAGTGCAGACAAAGATGATTTTGTCATCTCTCACTTTAAAAATGACATTTTTATCATAAAATTATGGGTCCACATTGGTCTTCTGGGTTCCTGTGATCTAGGGAAGATAAAAACTACGACAACTGACCTGTTGAAGAGGTTTCCATCTAGTAATATCATGTAGGGTGGGTGTGGGCCATCAGCAAGCACCCAGTTTAGGTCCTCCTCCTTCTCGACCACATGTATCACTCCTGTGTCTCCACTGATGGAGGCTGTGGAAAAAGAAAGTACCCTTCATGTTTCACTGTGTTCTATTTCCTTCACACCCTCAACAACCCCAAAATAGGGCAGTATGGACCAAAGAGCTTTAAGGAGGAACAGCTGATATGAGATGAGAGATGGAAGAAGCAGTTTGGTGAAGTGGCACTGTTTCACTGACACAGAAGAACAGCAGTACTCAGGAAAAAACAGTGAACAGTGCGGAATAAAAAGAAATGGAAACAAGCTCCGAGCTTTAAAAGCCTGCTTTGTTTGAGTACTGACTTTAGCTGGAGGCAGTAAGGCATAATACAGCAGAAAACTGAGACCTCAAGACAGAAAAGCACGTGAGGAAGAAAAACACAAGGGGAAGACAGGACCTGCCTGCCTCAAGGACATAGTCACAGCAGCTGACCATCACGGAGGGCTAAAGATCACAAATTCAGAAACTGGGAGCTCAAAGAGAGCTCAGCAGGAGGCCTGGAGATGCATAGGAAGAAATAAGAGCAAAAGATCATGGCCGCAAAGGGGATGAGCAACTGAGTAGGTCTCCCTGCTTGTCATTTCATCCCATACCAAAGAAAGCAGAGGGCAGACAAAGCACTTTTATAAGAGTCCACTGATAGAAACAAGCCTCACAGTAAGTAATGTCTATCATTGGACACTGCTTATGACTGGGAAGGCAGAACCCCATTCCCATGTCTGCACTAACACCAGGCTCACGTCAGAGGGCAGAAGTCAGGGAACAATGCACCTTGGGCTACCTGTCAGACTAAGCTGTGCTGCCCTGCAGTGGCAGCTGACAACCTCTGCTGCAGGGAGTGACTCAATCAGGAAGCAAAATTCAATTACAAATCAGCAAAACACTGACTCATAGGAACCCCTTTCTACACATGGTAACTTCAGAAAAGAGTGCTATGTGAATTGGGCTCCCTTGTTTTTCTTCTCACTCCTACCAGCTAAGCAGTCCTGTTCCTACATCTTAATATGACAAAAAACATACAGAGTTAGCAAGCAGTGCACAAGCAGCTAAGCCAAACCCTCCAGCCCCTTCAGATGTCACTTTCTTAATTCTTAACACTCTGGTCCCCTTCCTCTCCTAACTTGTTAACACCTAACACATTCTGCATTAGGCTCACAACTTTGCCTTGTACCCTGGGATGCAGGTTGGGCACAGACAGCAGAATCTGCAGCCACCATGCTGTGCACCTCAGCTTTGTTCTGAGCAAGCACTGCACTAAAAATGTTGCTCTGTGCCAGTCAAGGCATGGATTTTCAAGGATACAGACTCTCTTAAGGCCTAATTCTCAATTTAGAAGAAACACATCAGTATGACTGAAATGGGATTGGAAAAGTCAGCAAATGATGACGAGAACACAGGCAATGCTGATTCAGGCAGGACAGCAGCATTATATCCCATCTGTCTGGAGATGGCCACCCAGAGGAGCATCTCCAGCTGTACTCACACTGGCAGCCGATCTGGTGTGTAGCATTCAGAAGACGAACACATGGTGCTGTTTTGTTCAGGGGAATGTAGATCTTCCTCTCAACCGAATTCCCCTCGCAGGAGCCTGAGGAGAGGACACAGGCCCACTTCAGGGAGGACAAACCAGGAGCTCCCACACTTCAAAGCCCTCCCTAAAATAGCGTGTGGGGGGAGGGGAGGACAGGCCACGACGACGTTGAACCCCTCCTCAGATGTGGGGGGGGGACAGGAGAGGGCTCACAGAATCACAGAATGGCCCAGGAAGGAAGGGACCACAAAGATCACACATCTCCAACCTCCCACCACATGCAGGGCCACCGACCTCCACATTTAACACCAGCTCAGGCTGCCCAGTGCCCCATCCAACCTGGCCTTGAACACGTCCAGGGA
>JAOWBP010051185.1:0-16338 GCA_028571105.1 Tragopan temminckii | reverse complement strand
TCTCCAACAGCTCCCTGTCAGATGCTTGACCCAGCAGTGAAGTAAAATTACCCTGTGATTATTGGCCTATTGCCTGATTTCAAACTAAAAGAGGAGAGATTTAGACTTGATATAAGGAGAAGGCTCTTTACAATAAGGGTGGTGAGGCAGTGGCACAGGTTGCCCAGAGAGGTGGTGGATGCCCCATCCCTGGAGACACTCAAGGTCAGTTTGGAAGGGGCTCTGAGCACCTGATGGAGCTGTAGGTGTCCCTGTTCAGTGCAGGGGGGTTGGACCAGATGACTTTTAAAGGTTCAACCAGTTCAAATGATTCTGTGATTCTATGACTTCTCTATGGTACTAATGATTCTTTACAGAAATTTGGTGCTATGGATTATTGCTGTAACTGTTCTAACAAGAAGCAGTTGTTACATTTTGATTAGACTGTTAAGACATTAGGAATAAAAATACATTCTGATTCTTGCATTCTCATATTAGATGTGTTCTTCTGGTTGCCTCTGTTTTGTATGGAAACATTTGAAATTCTGCATGCAAAAACAAGCACATGTATATACATACAAAAAGATTTGCAAAAGACTTATTTCACAGCAGCACAGCCGTGGAAACTATCACAAGGTTGATTCATGAATATAAAGTAAATCAGACCAAGCCAATTGCTGGATGGTATCTACACTGGTAAGGAAAGCAATAGATAGACTGCATGCAATATCTGTGGAAGCGGTCCTCTGAATCCCAGAATTAATATACTTTCCTAAATCGGCTATCAGGAATTATATTCTTTTCATTACTGTAAAATATTTAACTATAATTTGTGCAGCCAAGAACACTTCTCCTTGTTAGGAGAGATGAACCAGCACAAATTAGAAGGCAAGAGCTGCTTTCATAGCAAAAAGGGACGCAATCAAGCAGTTCTGTGTTGTTCTGAGTAACACCAAGCTCTGAATTCAGTCCACCCCACCTCAAGTCCCTAAACCAAAACAATTTTTTTTCTTTGTTTTACTTACAGGAGTTACTGCTAAAAGAGATGCTATTTAAATAAACTCTCATGCAGATTTATAGCACTGGTCCTTTCAATGCTCTTAATTTTTAGTGTCACATCAACTTCACTCTCATTGTAAGTCTTACTGTCAAGCACAGATGATCACCCTTTATAAGCAGTCAGAAGAGACTTCTGAGGGTTGCCAGCAAAGAACAATTAAGGGAAAACTTTCTGAACTAATAGACTACTTTCCTTTTCCTTCTGAAGTTAGCAGGTTATCAAATCTTCTTAAAAATAGACCACGATAGAAGAAGCCTTGGTGAATATGGGACAAATTGCATTTGAAAAGAGGTCAATGAGTGCATTTTCAATTCATTATCAGAGCTAGGAGCAGAGGACCGGTGGTCAGCCCCCAGCTCTCACCACATTCATCTATCACAAGGCAAAATCCAATCCTTCATTTCCCCTGCTGTTTCATGTTGTTCAGAGGGCAACGTAACAACAGTACAATCCCTGCAGATTTGTTCTAGGCCACCTTTTGCCCCAGTGAGTGATTACTAAAAATACTGCAGAGATACTCTGCTGAAGGGTTCATTCAGGCTCGCTAAGTGTGCCCATTTTACCAATGCTTTAATCACCAATTAGTACACATGCTGCTGCTACTAACTCGCTTTATCAAAAGTGAATAAAAACCATCAGCTTGCTTCTGCTGTAGGAATGGCAATTGGAACGGTGAGTGCAGCAGTGGCTGAGCTGAGCAGTAGCTCTGCTTTTACAAAGATAACCATGTCACAGGTTAGACAGAAAGCAGCAGGCATTCCTGGTTTTCAGGGACTGGACAAATTGCTTTAAAATGCTTCAAGGTCAAAAATCTTTTAAAATACATTCCAGACAAGCTAAAGATTTGGCATGTCTTTTATCTTGTAGTGTAGACAATTATGGAGCAATGCCAAAATAATGCTATTCGCAGACATAATGATGACCTGAAATCCTAAATCACTGCAGGTGATGTAACAATATATGTGGCTGGTTTCATTGTACATTCTTTCTTCGTGCGTTGGCCAATTCCTACTTTATATACACCTTGGTCACTATTTCACCTATGTTTTCAAGCACACCTCTGATTTCCTGCTTCCAATCATACATCATCTCTCCTTATCCATTTTTCCTCCAAGGTAGGGAAAATAGTCCTCTGTTGACTATTTAATAAAACTCTGCTCCACACAGGAATGTAATGTCCTGAATAAAAATGTGTATCGCCATCATCATCTTCAAATTTACAATTTGTCCTGAGAAATTCCAAACTGTCCCACCTTTCCTTTAACAGTGATAAGTACCATATATTGTTGAAGAAGTTGCAAAGGAGTCATCTAAATGTGTTCTTTCTGAACTGTGGAAGGTTTCTTCATACCTCCCTGCCAATTAGTGGCTGGCTCTGAAGCACGAAGGTTTATAATTCTTGGTTTTTCTCTTTATCCTTCCTAGTACAACCACAGCTATTCTCATTAGCTGGTTTCCTATTAGTTCCATACCTTGAGGCCACAAGCAGCACAGGTTCATTATCTGGCATTACTTTTAATTTCGATTGTTCGGGGCTTGAAAAAAATGATCAGTAAAAACTTCTAAATGCCTTAATGACATAAGATTCTCTAAGGGTGTTTCTAATGGGAAGTAAACCCACCTTTTCCACATAGAATAAAGCACTGGTGGTGGGATAAAGCTTACCTTGACTAATGATTGTTCTTCACAAGTCATACACATTCTTTCATGTTCCTAGGTTCTTTGCTGAACGTTTGTTATATGGAAGCAACTTCTCGTCCTACTCTTTGCTGAAGATATTTCAAAATCATTTGAAGCTCTAACAGCTTTAGTTTCTTCTTTTTTCTGTTTTTGCAAGCAAAGCAGCATTTTAAGTCCACATAACAGACCCGACAGATTTGCATTAAAAACATGTGACTTGAAAACAAAAACAAGGAGCCTTTTGACAAGCTCACTCTACAAACTGATGAATATAGTGTACCTAACTGTGATGAAATATTTAATACTACAGGCTATTTGCAGTTCTCTTATAAAAAGCCACTGACAACTCCGAGAAAACTGTGAAAAACATGCTAAAGCATTCTGCTGATGAGATACATTTTCAAAGCGAAGAGACATTCTTCTATTTTCATAAGCAACAAGGTTCACATTAAGAAACTGCTTATTGTGACTTCGACAATACCCTCCCGTGGTTTCCTCCTCACCTGCCTTCAGAGCCACGCACCTGTGAATGTGCAAGCCCACGTGTTGTACCAGGGACAAGAGTCACAGATGTCTGAGCACGAAGTCATAGAACAATTGGGGAGAGCAGCTCGGCAAAGACTGATTTTTTCAGAAGCTCATGCCAACAAGAGTGGCTTTATCGTGTACATATCCACACACAAAGGTTCCTCTTAGTGTTAGAGCTCCAAATTAGAAATACGGGAGGCGTAGGCAGAAGGGAAGAACTCGGGATACATGGTGTGAAGAAAGCTCTCCCTTGGATAATATCCAAAGTGACGAAGTACTGCCACTGCATTTTAGAAAAGTAAAGGTAGAAAGGGAGCATGAATTTGATGCAGTGCTGCAAGGGCAAGGATTAAACCCAGAAATGATTCCAGAGAGGCAGGGGGTAGGAGTCCTCTGAACCAATGGAGTAATGGACCATGCAGACCTGTACAGCTTGTGTAGCTCCCCAGGATAAATTGGTTCATTCTAAAATGAAGGCCTGAAGTAGGTTTGCTTTCACTAATCATTTAGGGAACTGCAGGAAACTAGCCCAAATGCAAATAGTCCTACTACTGCTCTTAAAGGTTAGGAGACATAAATTCTGCAAATGTCTCAAACAAACAGCTCAGCAGTGCAGTTGTTTGGAAAACAGATGCCTGAGAAGCTGTTGGAAGCAACATTTACAATTAGGAGCAATTTGTAGGAAATGTCAGTGAATTCTCAAATTTTAGACACCTCATAATGTAAGTGTTCATTAGACACATGATCACAACTTAATAAAAAAAAACAACCCATAACATTGCTGGGAATCACCAAAATGTTTATGTAAAACAGGAAAGCATAAAGCAAAACTTTCATTTTAGAGCAAAATTAGCCTAACTGCTAACACCTTAAGCAACCAGCTGCTAAGGAGTGCAACCTGAACACAAGCCATGATCAAATGATATGCAGATTTTATCCCACTACTGTTATTGACCTGGACATACAGCCTGGATATAATGATTTGACTAATAGTAATGTCAGTGCCTTCAAAACATTAATTTGATTTACTTTGTCACATGCCTCCTTCCATTGAAGCTAAACTTAGAGCTGCGTACATATTCAGAGCAAACTTGTCATCCTCAACTATACAAGAGTTATATTAAAAGGGTGCATCAAGTTTTCTCTTTAGCCCAGATTAATTTCATATCCAAACAAAGCCAACGAGCAGATGAAGACAGAGGTAACTTCTGGAACGTGGCAGAGAAGAAAGTCTGCCCAACAGGACCTGGATGAACAAAACTTGCTGTCCTGACAACAGAATCACAGAAACATAGAATCACAGAATGGCCAGGTTTGGAAGGGATCTTGAGGATCATGAAGCTCCAACCCCCATGCCACAGGCAGGGCCACCAACCTCCACGTTTAATGCTAGACCAGGCTGCTCAGGGCCCCATTCAATCTGGCCTTGAACACCTCCAGGGACGGGGCATCCACAACCTCTCTGGGTAGCCTGTTCCAGCATCTCACCACTCTCATAGTAAAGAACTTCCCCCTGACATCCAACCTAAATCTTCCCTCCCTCAACTTCAAACCATTTCCCCTTGTCCTGCAGTTATCTATCCTTTCAAAGAGCTGACTCCCGTCCTGCTTGCAGGCTCCCTTTAGGTACTGGAAGGCTGCAATTAGGTCACTCCGCAGCCTTCTTTTCTCCAGGCTGAACAAGCCCAGCTCCCTCAGCCTAACAGACAGAGGATCTGTCAGCCCAGCAGTCTGCCACCAAGAACCCAAAACAATTTCCAAGGGTAGTGTCTGCAGCAGGCAGATGAACTAATCCAGCTCTCCACAAAAGGGGCCAACCCTGCAGCACGACATTATGGGATGTTGAGGCACTCAAGCTATGAGCACGCTGGTGAAGTAGGGACTTCTCAAAAGCAAGCCAAAGTGCTTTACTCTTAACCAACCCTCTTACATGGCTTGTTGTCCCTCAAGTACCTTAAAGCAGACTCTGAGTGCAGGTAACTTGTTCACATAGGACTAGCCATCTTTCACCAGCTTTTTAGTGATTCCAAAATTACCTTCCTTTTTTGGAGAAAAAAGCCCACAAGTAAATGTACATCAATATTTAATCAATCTATCTGTACTACAGAACATCCATCCTTACAGAAGGATGGGCAGAGAACTTCTTCAGGCATCATGTAAAATGATCTTATTTATAACAGCAGCTTCCCAGATGCAAACATTAGTACTGGGGAGGAAAAGGCATACTAAAGAGATACACAGCTTTATTAATATTTATGTAATTCCACTACAACCATGCAAAAACATAAAGTAACGCTGAATAATGTTAAGAACTAACATTTCTGAACAATACTAAGTTACTGAATTAACATATCTGAACTAAACTATCAGTACCATTCTTCGATAGGGTCTGTAAATCTTAGCCATGTGCGCTTAAGGACAGGCAGAGAAGCATCTCCAATTATAAAACCAGAGAGGAATTCCCAGGAATAGAAGGAAATGTAGGAATGCTTGTGAGTATTCATTTGTATCACAAATAAAACAGCAGATTTAATACTTACACAGGATCAGTTACGTGACTGCTGATATCCAGCTGCTTACAAATGCTCCATGCTTGAAAATATTCACTATTTGCCTGACTGATCTCTACATTTAACAATGAAAGTTTCACTTGCTGGCTAGGAGTTACTTTCTTATACATGCTGCATTTCTGAACAGCTTAACTCCTACCCCTTACAGCAGGAAGAACACCTAAAGATGCCTTATTTCCTGGGCCTGGTGGAAATGCAAGAGAACATTTTCTGGAAGCAAGGTATGCAATGAGTCTTTCTTTCAGCCTCTTTTTGAGAGAGGCTGGCAAGGCTAAATCCCTTCCCTTTTAAGTTTTAGCAGCAGCCTCTTGACTTTAAAATGACCATTTCTCTTTGGAATTGGCTAGTGTTGTTCCCAGAGTCTATCTATTTATATTGCTTTTATAGCCTCCTCACTCCAGTAATTTTGGTCTTTGAAAAGTTACAGACCCAAACTTCTGTGCAACTAATAAATGTGAAAGCACACATCTTTAGGCACTGCTAAGCTAATGTCTCCATCGTCCTAAAAAATCCTTCTGTAACAGTAACTACAGAAAAGCAAGATTAATGAAAAACTAGTCACAAGTTTAATTAGCTGTATCTGAAAAGGCACAAACAGAACTGATTTACAGTTGGTGGCTTGCTTACGTTGACTTTCTAAGCATGATGCAGAATAAAAATACTTCCACCTGCATCATAACTTGGTGCTCAATTTGTGCACTTGCAGTTCTAAGTGGATAATATACAGCCCTGATATCATCAATGGAAAGTCACTGCTGCCTTTAAAAACTCACCTTACTATGCCATTCTTTTTATTACACATTTCATTGCTCAGACACCCATAAGCAGGGTGAACAGTGTGTTCAGAACAACCCATTAATCAACAGATTAAATACAAGAATGCAGAAGACAAGACCAGAAGGACTTAAACAGACTTTGTCCCGCACATGGCCTCAAAGCTGGGTCACTAATACCTAAATGATTTCCAACAGATATTCTTTTTACTCGTTCTAACTGTGTGAATGCAGATGTTTCAAGACTTTCCATGTTTCATTACTTCCGTGCTTATCCATCCTTACTGTTAACGATGTTTCTGACAAAGTTTAGCCTGAATCTTTCTCATTACCATGAAACTTAGAGAATGAGCCTGACTTTTTCTTTTGATCACAAGTCCAGAGAAAAAGTGTCATGTAAAAAATTGATGTAAGAAAATCCTTTGGAAGCCTCCAGCCTGAAGATCAAGGGAAGGAGAAGAGCAGGAGTGCTATGAGCAGCATCACCATCTGCTGGAAGGAGTGGATTCAGCCGATGTACCAGTTGCCACCAAAGGAAGAGTGAAAAATGCCTTTGGCACGTATGTGACATAATGAGAGGAACACGGAGAAGCCGTACACTGCCCAGTTCACAAGAAGCAAGAAGTTTAATAGCTTTCACAGACTACAGAACAGAATAAGTCTACCCAGATTAATATCTCTTTACCATCAGTTAGCTAATAAGCCCAACATTTTTTAAATTCACCTTCCTCCTGGAAGAGGCCATCTGCTGTTGTGGAGGCCTCTCCGTGCCCATCAGATCTGGAGGACAGCAGGACAGCAGGCATGTGTGTGCTTCTCAACCTGCCCATCCGTGTGGGACGAACAGGAGCAATGGCGGTGTGAAAGGCTGACAGTCGCCTTGGGAACAGATTGGGTTCCTGCTGAACAGGAATTTAGCACTTCTCCGCAGGCACCGCCTGGTCAGATGGTGCTCCTTGCTGCAATTCCGTGTGCGGCACCACAGCTCACTTTCACTGTGCTTTCCTCATCTTTGTTCTCCTCTTTGCGACTGCTGTAGTAGCTTCAGGGGCCTGGTGAACGGTAAGGAGTGGCCCTGGGCCTGGCCAGACAACCCATGGTGGAGCTTGGGGAGTGGCCTCAGGGAGCGTGCTGTGGGGGCATGCTGTTCTCCAGAAGGTCTTTTGACATGGCTGAAGACTTCGAAAACAACCAAGGAAGGGAGCAGTGCCTCAGAGCATGCAGTTGCTAAATTTGGCAGCAGCAGCAGCCCGGCTGTGAGCCCTTCTGAGAGCTCACACTGACAGCACATTGGAGGCATGTTACTGCATACCAACTTCGGTCACCTGCAGTGTCATTTGTGGTGGTGAGAGCCCAACTGCAGTGGGGACAGCCTCCAAGAGGGGTTGGGGAGGGTGAACACATCAGCAAATGTCACCTTTCACCACTGGTGAACAGTGCTGTGAGGTGCCGGAACAGGAGAGTGTGCAGATGGAGAGAACAGCACCCATCAGGGCTCCGTCGCATTTGCTGGCCCCAGCATTACAAAGGCTGGGAACTGAGACTGAAAATAGGATGTGAATCACCAAAAAGTCATTCATGCAGCTCTGCTCACCCTTTCTCCCCCTTTCCTACCATTAAACCTTTCTTTACCTAAGCCCCTGCACTAAGCACCAACAAGACCCAGGCAGGAATGCACATGCAATTTATCCCAACGCAGAAACAAAGTGGTGACAAGGCCCTTTGGCCTCCATTGAGACACAGAAGATCCCTCCTGGTTAGGTTGCTAACCAGCAGTACACGGAGGTTGTCACCACCACAGATTTTAGAGCTACCAATTACTGTGTGATAGCTCTGGGGAAAAAGAAAATAACGCATCTGTCTTTGTGTCACTGGAGATGGCCCCTGGGTCTCCTTCGTGCTGCATCTCTTCCCTCATGTCCCTGGCCAGGTGCCATGATCACAGTCCCACAGAGTTCCCCATTCAGCAAAGCACCTCCACATGCTCTTCTGATAACACATTTCCTATCATAGCTGTTTTCCTACTCCTGCCAGGAAAGCATGTGTCAATTAGTTAATTCCAGTCTTTGAGACCTAACTATAACACTGAATTTACCATTTTTTTCATGGTATTCAATAGAAGTATGATATCCAACAGTAGCTACCTGCAACCCATGTTTTGCAGCCTGCTGAAAGCTGGCTTTGCATTACAACACTGAAGCTTTCACCAATATCTAATAGCAAGAGTTAAGACGTTTGCTTTTTGCTGTAGGAGAAGACCAGAAGCCCAATACTTAAAGCCTCCTTGGAGCCCACAAGGCTGAACAGCAAAAGTGATTATCACCATGTGCCTGAAATTGGTACGTTTTATTAAAGCTGGCATGTTACATCCAAGGAATTTGCAGCAAGCAGGCTGCCTCGTGGATGTTATTACTGTGGAATCACAAGTGCAAGCACGGCAGTACTCTGCAAGCTGCTAGGAAAGCTGATCAGATTTCAAGTCTAATACAAGATGGGACACTGAACCCCTCAGCCTGTACTGCTAATTGCAAAAAGCACCATTCTGCTGATTACAAATGGTTTGGAAGCAAATATCCTAGTTCCCAGCCCCCAGGTTGCTACAAACAACATGGATAAACTCCTGCTTATAGAAACAATAATGTCATTATCACCTGCCATGCTCAATTATTGTCAAAAAAAATAATGGTTAAGTATGGCAAAATGTAGCTCTGCACTATCTATATTTTAGGTGCTAGGTCTATGCCTGTATATTCAATCACTAATGGTGTTACTGTTCTGCACCCTGCACAGTCACAGTCTCCTGTGTCAAACTGGACCCTACAGGTGCTCTGAAAGTGGAAATGAGATTTTGGTAGTGTACCACTAACACCATTTTGGTTTAATTGAGCCACGTTCCCATGGCAGCATTTTGCATGCTGAGCAGTTACTGGCTAGGTGCAGGAGTACCATAGGTAAGTTTCCTCAGTTTTTATATCTTGTGGCAGATTGATGATGGTGTCTACAATGATAGAAACCTGCAAAAAATGTCTTGTTACAATATCTCAAACTCCTGTTTCATGTGCTTCCTTCAGTGCCCATCACACAGATTCTCCAGTGTTCACAGCACATGCTTCTCTTTCTGCTTTTCCTCCTGTAATTTCATATCCTTACATCATTTGAAAGAACTTCATCATCTTCAAGATGCCTATCTTACTGCCAAAGTTGGAATTGGTCAGTGAACTAAGTACACATACATACATATATATATCTATCAGCAGTACACTCAGTCCCAGAGACAAAGGCACAAATCAGATGATCACAGAAGGCAGGCTATAACAAATCACTTTGTGGTGGAAATATATTTGATTTATACCAGCAACGGTGTCCTTCCCATCAAACCTTTCTTCAGAAAGCAGACATAACTGACCTGAGAGATGAAGAGCATAAGGATCCCTTCTAAAAGTTACCACTATATTTCTTTAATATAGAGATCTGATGTTTTCCAGAGTAACACTGTATTTAAGCGGTGATCTTCAGAAGGTGTTAATTCTGAAAGCAAATATAACATTACAAAAGAAGCTACTTGTAATTCACAACAGTAACAGAATTAACACCATCTTCTTTCTATATTCACAGTCGCAGAGTAATAGCATTGCAGAAATATCCTTAGAAGTAAGTCGGCATTCAGGCCTATGCTTTCTGTTGTTCTGCACACTGGAAAGTTACTTGAAACAGTGAGAAATGAGTGTTTATCATTGCAACCCCAAGTGAAGAGCATGCTGTATACTTTGCACAAAGACATCGCTCCGTGGCAAGTCAGGCTTAAACTGCTTATGCATTTAGGGCACAGAAAGCTGATGCCAGTACTCTCAGCATGTTAAGGGTGGTTAACAGCCAAACAGACACCTCTGTCTGAAAATAATATAGTTAACTATTACTTCCAGTAATGAATACTCAGAACTGTTTTGTTATCTAGGTACGGCAATCAGTGCCAAGCACCAAAACTTGTGACAGCAGTAGGAATTAGAAACAGATTAAAATAAATAATTTAAGTGATGTAGAAATCCAAATTTGTGCCTCAGTGGATATGCCACTTAAGATAAGACATGCCGAGGAGTTTATGTGCCTGATATTCAAATGTACTAACCCAAAATCAGCAAGGCTGTGTCCTTAAGCACTTGATTAACACTTCTGAAAAGTCTGATCTCAGGCTTTCCTGAAATTTTTACTCACTATCCCTTCATTCAAATATAGTACTGGTCTCCAAAACACAGATGTCTCCTAATGAGGTACAATTAGTTTTCTAATTAATATTCTTCCCTTTTCATAAGGGCTCCTGATGGTCATTCATAAGGGTGACAGTACCTTCCAATAATTATGATGCTCTGACACACAGAGAACTATATAGACAGAGCACTATATAGACATGTTTTACCTTAAATGATTTTCAGTATGAATCTTGTCTGGTATCACTGCCCCTGTGAAGCAGCTATGTTTTGTTACCCTAATCGTACAAAGGAGCCAAATAAGTGAGTTCAGTGTTCTCATACATCTGGGAAAGAGATTTCAAGAGCAGAAAAAAAAAAAAAGATTAAATGATACATCATCTGGAGATGAGATGAAAAAAAATAAACGCAGCTGTTTACGCATTTAAGTAATATCAAATGTCTGCTACAGAGGAAATGTCTTTACGTGTGGTAAGACTGACCCAGATTTTCAGGTGCAGGTCTCTAGGAAGTGGATGATTGCAGCAGGGCTGGGTAGCTGATGTTCCAGCCACTGCAATGGCCATTTATGGGCTGCTCAGTGCTTCTGAGGACTGAACGTAGCGTCTGCAGACATACAGAAAGTCCTACCAGTGGGACTATAGGTTTCCCTATCATCTTTCTTGAAAATTAATAGAAGCCCAACCCCAAAGCTTTGCCCAAGGAAGAAAAAGGAAGAGATGTCAAAGAATTTCTGAATTCCTCTTAGGACTTTATGAAAAAATTACAAAAGAAACTGTTATGATGGTACCTACAATAGCGTCGAACTTGGAGGCAGTGCTGAATGACCGAGACCTGCTCTTGTCAAGTGGCCATCAACAGGGCTAGCACTCAAACAAAGCTTGCAGAGCTGGGCTTGAAATAAAGCACTCAGCACAACCTGACATCCATGTGGAATCAAGCCCTTGAATTTTTCATCACTTTCTTGAATTCAGACATCAGAGCAGGCAACTAAGTTTGACACAGTAAATCATCTGAACATGAGCTATGTAATTGCTTCTGATTTTACATGGAAAAAAAATCTTGGACAACATAGAGAAGAGTATCAGAGACATTTGAATAATCTTGTATTAAAGCAAGTCAAGCTGATGAGCAACAGAAAGCACAACACGAGGAAAATCAAATTGTCTAATAGTGTTAGGAGGAACCTCTTCACCAGAGAGCTCACTGTGTACCATTTGATTCAGAAGCCATTACCCTGCATCTGTATGTTAACGAAGCAGCTGTTCCACTGCTAATTGCTCTTCCGACAAATTGCTTTTTTCCAATTAGGATTTTATTATAGAATTTATTATCGCAAACAGAAATAGATGTATTTCAATTTTAGAAAGACAACAGAATGGTGCAATTACCCACCAGTCTTCCAGCAGGGCATAAATCAGAATCCATAATGTCAGGATTTTACAAGTTCCTTAGAAGTTGAGCAGATAATTAGATATACACTTCTTTGGTCAATGTCTGTCTCCACAAGGATACTCATATTAACCTTTTCACACTGGATTGCCACAAGCCACATGCTTAAGTCCAAGTCCTTATCCAGGTATTTAGCTAAGTAGCTTGATTTTCAGAGATGCTGAATGCTTACAAACCCATCCCCACTACAGTCCTACACATCTGATACCTCAAGACGAATTAAAGTAGTAATTGTATTTTTCTTAAAGAGTCCTCTACTATAAGACTCCCTCATGAAACAGTAAATTGACTTTTAAATGATCTGAGGATGTGTAAAATGTAACTAAGCAACACTTCAGGAATAAAGGATCTGAAGAATTGGTTCAGAAGAGTATATCTCAAGATTTCTGCAGTGGTTCACCATGGCTAGAAAGGCAGTCCCCTGCTCCCTTTTTCTAAGTGTAATACTTAGAGAAAGTAATAGACCACTGAAGTGTTAACAGAGTTCACCGAGCCCTGTGACAATGATCCCAGAAATACAATTTGAATTTTGGGTAGCCCTGGGTGGAGCCAGGGGTTGGACTTGATGATGCTTCTTTCAAAATACTGCTATCAAAGCCCTAAAGCTGTGTGTGTTCCCTGGATTGGATGCATAAAATCATGTTCCATTCAGAGGAAAGTCAAGTAAT
The DNA here is from genome assembly GCA_028571105.1 of Tragopan temminckii. Taxonomy (NCBI): domain Eukaryota; kingdom Metazoa; phylum Chordata; class Aves; order Galliformes; family Phasianidae; genus Tragopan; species Tragopan temminckii. Next base: position 3,423 of record JAOWBP010051185.1, on the reverse strand, counting down.
TACCACAAAAATAAACTATGAGGCTGATTTGAAAGTAATGCTTCCTATTTTATTTTGCTCGCCCACAACATCAGAGGCGGATGTTGGTGGTACAGCAATAGAGGCTGAACCTTCCCACTAATATCCCATTACATTTTATTGCCATGTAACAGATTGCAGCAGAGGGTCAGTCTGACAAAATGGAGTCTGACATGAAGTGCGTATGAAGCAAAGGTCTGAGACTGAATTCCTCCAGTGGCGCCCACTGACATTCACTGATGCTTGCTGAATGTTTATGGAGACCAAAAGGTGGATGTGAGCACAGTGTGTGCATTTCAGCAGTGGCAACAGCAACATGGAAGACAAGCCATGTTCTGAATGGCCATGCACATTTTTATGAGCATGGCATGCAGGCTCTTGTTCATTGCTGATAAAAATGCACAGCTAATTGTACCGACTGTATTGAAAAGTAGCACTGTGTAGCTGAGAATTTGCTCTGTCAAACAGTGTTATTGTGTTCTTTGTATGTATTGTAGTTTCCATGGAAATAAATAGGAGGCACTACTTTCAGAGCAACCTATGTATTTAGCATCCTTGCAAAAACTCTGAACACCAATTACCTGTTTGTAACTAGGGTGCACAGACAAACAAAAAGAATTTCAAGGGCACACCTGTTCACAGAAAATGTCTCAGAGAGGCCAAGCAGCAACCAGCAATAACGCCCAATGTAAATGACTACCAATCACTGCAGCAAGGATGGGCAGTGAGAATTATACAATGGCTGATCCTGCAAGAAACCTCTGGGTCTACCCAGTCCAACTTCTGCTCAAGCACCAAGAGCAGGGTGTCAGGTGGCTGTGGAACATCTCCAAGGGAGAAACTCTACAACCCCTCTGGGTAACCTTTGCCATTGCTTTGGCACCTGCACAGAAGTTCCCGTGTTTCAGTTCATGCCCATTGCTCTTGTTCTGTTTATGAGCATAGAACACGTTGGTTTTTTTTGTTTTGTTTTTGTTTTTGTTTTTTTTATTTCAAAACACTAAGTTCTCTGAAAACATTTCAGTGGCTTTTTAGACAGATGGAAATAACTCTGACAGCAAATTTATAGCTGGAGAAATAACTACTTTCAACACAAACATGGCAATAACCATCCATCTATCAAGAACCAGATTAGAGTAATGGATTACAGAGAAGAGCCACTTTAGTTAATCAGGTTGGACAATGTAATATTTTTGTGCTCCATAAATAATTTCTAACAGGAGCTTTATTGATAGAGACCACTTTGAGGGAAGAGTGAAAATAAGTCCGTCCTTTGCTTTGTCAGAAAGTATCAAACAAAAAGACACACTGATGGATACCTCTGCCCTTGGAAGCAAACTATTAGAAAATCAGTCTCGTTAAAGATGACCTGTATCGGCATCAAGAAAGACCTAGCAGCTTCAAAATCACATACTGATTGTCCAAAATAGCAAGGCTAAAAGGAGCAAGTCAGAAAGATGCAAATGTGGTTATTTTCTCTAATTTAAAAGGAAAAACCAACCCAGAAAACAAACAAACAAAAAACCACCGAAAAACATTAAAACTTTCAAGGTCTCAGAACCAATGATTTGTGAATACAACTTTCATCAAGGAGCTGTGATGAAGACTGTACTAGGGATATGATTAAGTGGTCATGTAAGAAAAGTAAGAGTATTTTTTGTATTGGTTCTCATCAAAATTGCCTATAACACATCATATTGACTTGAGGTGTGTAAGACCAACAAATTTATAGAGACTTTGGAAAGTGAGTTTCCCTAGTTATGCAAAAACTTGGGTTCCTAGGAACATTCTTCTAGGCTACCCTTAGGAAATCTGTCAATAATGTAATAAAATCAATAAGTGAAAAATGAGTAATCCATTTATGACAGAAGAATTTAAAAAGCTTAGAAACATGGTGCAGTCATGATACCTTCAAGTTCCACATGCCCTTCAAGAAGTGAGCCTGTTATGATGATCACAAACTCAATGTCATTCAATGATATGTGCACTGCCAAAGCATTCCCCTGGGATAAGTATTACAGTGTTGGAGGCTGCAGGTAATTAGTAATGCAATCATGCACAACAAAATTCAGTCTGAAGTGATTTGGCAAATTTCTACTATTACCAAAAGTGTTAATGGAAGGTAATGGCCACATATATCAGATGTGGTCTCAGTCATTAAGATCTCATCTGAAGAAGAAAATACAAAGTGATGGCTAGTTTTTAATCCTCATAACAGGAAAGGATAAACACCGAGGTGATTCGGCCAAGATTTACAACTGTTGTTCCAGGAAATCGAGGTATTTCTGGCTTGATGCTACAGGTGAACAATCAATCTTATCTCTCTCTCAATGTATCATCTTTCATCCCGAAGCATTTAAAAAATAGTACACAAATCAGGATTTCTATTCATAGGAGCATTCACTTCTACTCTTTACACTTTAAGAGCTCATAGCACATGCAACAGAGAAGTAATGGAGGCAACTTGATGTTTTATGGCCCACAGATCATTTTCATCTATCCTTAACATTAAATAAACATACAGTCATACAAGCTCTTCCACCAACAAGTAAACACTCAGTCTGGCACATGGGCTTCTGCTTGCTTTCTCTTGCTGTGACTGCAGGCCATAATCTAAATGGAGACACACTGATGCTAGGCGTAGGGCAAAAAGGCAATCCCTGATAAAAGAGCAGAGTGAACACATCCCTGTTGTTCAGTGTTTCAGTATTAGCCACTGCCCTGGCAGCATGATAGCTACTCTGACAGATCTATAAGGAATGCAACTTTGGTTGCATGGAAGTGTATGGTATAAGGTTACATCTTCTAACAATAAAAAAGAATTAAAGAAAAAAAATATCTTCCACAGAATTGGTTCCTATTTCACAAACTGTGGCTTTTGTGAATTCTGTCTGGAGCAGGCCACAAGGACTGCTAAATTTCCACGGCCAAAACAAATGAGGATGTACGAGTTTTACAAGAAACAAGTCTCACCTTCCAATGTTCACACATTGTTAATCCATGTAAAACCATTTTTGCCTTCATTAATCTCTTCTCAGATTCTTTGCTTAGCTGGATATTATCTCCTCTGTATCATTAAAAGTCTTATTTGAAAGATCTGAGTGGTTCATTGAAAGTAACCTTGTACTAGACTTCCCAGAATCCCTAATACTGGATGCTTCCTACAGAGATGCAGTCTACCTATAACCTGCAGAACACTAGTGCACTCCACGGAGGAAAAGTCTTTTTAACTCTGTGAAAAGCATACAGTTCTTTTCTATTTCTCCTTAAACCATAGTAGCTTGTGGTAGCAATGGTAATGAGAAGACGGTTGGACTAGATGATCTTATAGGTCATTTCCAACCTTGTGATTCTACGATTCTATGATAAAACTCGATATCACTTATCATTTCTGTCCTACTAAAT
>JAOWBP010051184.1:0-16340 GCA_028571105.1 Tragopan temminckii | reverse complement strand
AAGGGGAGGGGGCGGCCCCGGGGTGTCCCCCCCCACCAAAAGGCAGCGGGGCTGGGCTGGGGCTGTCTGGGGATGCGGCCCTCAGCTGGGTGGCAGGGGTAGAAGCTGGGGGGGCTGCTTGAAGGGGAGGTTTGCAGGCCTGGGGGCTCTGACTGCCTTTCTCCTCACGCAGGTGGGAACAGGGAAAGCTCCAGGAGCCTGGGGCGCTGCAGGTCCTCAGCCTGGCAGGAGGAAGCTGAGGTAAGGCCGGTAAAGTTAAGCTTTGTGGTCACTGACAAATTCTGCAGGACACAGAAGCGAGGGCGCTTGTTTTCTGGCCTGGTGTTATGGCTCCTGTCGTTCAAAATTAGTTTCTGCTAACACAGAGCTGCAGGAAGAGCCAGCCGGGTGTGCTCCAGCTGTAGGAAAATCATTGTCACTGGGATCGCAAACTGCAGCTGCGTACAGCTCTGTTTCTCTTAAGATTTCTGGCCCAGAGTTCACCTGATACAGCACAGTGAGGAGCGGCGTACGAGTTGTGTTGATGTTCTGGATCAGAGCTTTATGCACTCTTCTTTAAAAGCCAGCTCACTGAAAACGGCTGTCACCAAATAGTTCTTTTTCATTAATGCCAAACGGTGGTTCAGTTCTCTGCATTAACAGCTTTCCTGACAGCTGCTAGATGCTGCGTGTCATCAAAGTCAGGTTGTCTTAGAGGATGTCAGATAAGTTTCTGTTTTAGTTAATTAACCTGCTAAGGATTATAGTTTCATTCAAAGCGAAGGACTGGGTGTTTTGCTTTTGTTCTGTCTCTTCCTGATTTAATATGATGCTCCTTTCTCAGATCACAGGAATTTTTTTTTTCCCTTCTCTTCTGTTTTTGCTGTTCTTTCATATTTTTGCTCATTATAGTTCCTGCCCTTCATTTCTGTTTTGCTTCTGCTTTGCACATCTTTGTCCCCCTAACCTTTTAGTGTTGTGTTTCTTTTCTTACTTATTTATCAGCTCTATTTCCCATTCTTTCTCCTCAGCTTGCACATCATTCTTCACCCATCCTTGTGGCTTGACTTGGAACATGCTCCCAAACACTTCTGTTCTGCATTAAGCATTGATTTTCATGGATAAATGGGAATACTTTGATTTTGCATCAGACTGTTTGGCTGCAAGGAAGGGGAGAAATAAACCAGCAAACTTTCTTTTACTCCTGAGAGTTCTGCCTGAAACAGAGAGGCCTCCATTCCCTCTCACCAGCAGCACTGAGAGGCAGTGCTGCTCCCCTGACGTCTGCCCCATGAGCACCCTGGAGCTGCAAGGTGTCTATCTGGAGGTTATTGACGTTGGGGATAAGCTTGGTTCTTGCCATCCAACTGGCGTTTTGTAATATTGAAGAGTGAAGCTGATGGATCTGTCAGGGCACAGTTTTTTTTGTAGGGCACTCAGTGCCTTCCTGCTCCCAGAGGTGCTGGGATCGCCTGACCTGTTGGTTCCTGTACTGTGTTCAAGGTGTATTTCTTGTTCGTTTGTGGCACCATAGAAAGGCTGAGGGAGAAATCTAATGAATGGAAATAGCACTTGCCAAGATTATCTTTCCTTGGTGCCTCTTTTAGATTGGTCCTTACAGCACTACTGTTTAGTCTGCCACCAAACTGCTACCTTCAGCAGTGAGTCAGCTGCACACGAAGCTTTGCTTCGTCAGCTTAGTTGAGGATACGACTTAAACTTTTAATGAGTTGTAGTTGAAAAAGAGCAGTAAGAAACAGAATTTCAGCCTTCTGCCTTCAGTAGGCACTGCTGAGAGACATGCATTCAGAACACAAAGCAGTGAAATGCTGCTCTAAGGGGGAGCAGCCTCTGAGGTACCTGTGTGATCCCAGACTAAAATCTGTAATTGGAAATGTTTTCCAGCAAGGCTGTGAGGCTCGAGTGGGAACAGAGAACAAGATAGGCACCCTTTGCTATTGCATCCAAGTCCTTCTGGGTGAGGGCAGCTGTGCCAGTGGTTGGTTTAGAAGGAGCACCTCTGTTCCACCATATGTGGGTCATAAAATGCTGACAAATTCCATTCCTTAAGATGAAAAAATTCAGAGCTCGGTCCGTGAAACTTCAGCATTGCTTCCTGCTGCATATGTATTGTGTAACTGAAAACCTCTTTTCCACCAGACCTGGCTGTGACAGCAGGCTGTCTCGGAGACAAGCAAGGACTGTGTTCTGAGAGAGGATGCTAGCTGCCTCTTCCAGTGGTTTGTGTGCATGCAGGGAGCGAGGCAAGGGGCTGCAGGGAGAAAAGGCAGTTCTGTCAGTAAGAAAGCTGCAGGTCATTGCAGCCAGATGTTCCCTGGGGCTCTTCTTGCCTTTTTCATCCTGTTGCCAAATCGTTCTGGATGTGTCTCTTCAGAGTGCTTTCCCTTATCTCTAGACATTTAGTGAAGGGAAGGCCAAACTTTGCAAAAACCGTTCTGGTTTCTTTGTTCGTTTCATTTACTTGTGTTTTTGGTGGACCATCTGCAGTACTTTTGATGGCAGCATGGCAGGCTGCTGCATGGCAACAGAGGCTGGATGGGTCACGAGGATTCTGAAGGAACAGCAGGAAGGAAAGTCTTGCTCGATCTGTGGGGACAGCAAGTGCTGTCTGGGAGCTGGGAGGATGGCATGTGCTTGCTGCAGATGGGACAGCTGGAAAGCTTAGCTGCCAAATCTGCAGCGTCTCTACTGACAACATGTGAACTGCTTTTAAGGGACGTAAAAGTCAATAAGGTGTGCACAAGTGCTTCTCTAGACAGCACCGGACACAGTTTTGACCAAAGGTGCATGCTGTGGTTGCATTCACTCCAAAGCTTCTCAGTGGAAGGGTTGTACAACTTGTCAGGCCTGGCAGAGCGGACTGTTCTGAACTCATCTGTTTCAGACGTGAGGGAAATGAAAACATGACACAGTTTGAACAAATGAAGTCAGTTTTGTAGTAAAAAGGGTAAGGTGGCTGTGTCCAAAGTTGGCTTTGCCTGAACTACCTGCAATTTTAAAGATAGCTCTGAAGATAAGCCTCTGCTAAGTGAGAAGTGTCGTCGTACAGCTGGTTCATTGCCCCGTCACTCAAAGCTACAAGTCAAGCAATCTTACCTGTAGCTTAGAAGTTAATTTTTGCTTTTATAACCAGTTTTGAATACAGTAAGAAGCAGGCTCGATTCTGAGACAAAAATTCAGGATTTACCATGAGAATGAAAGCTGTGGATTTCTGCTCTGTTACTTTGCTCAATTTAAAATGCTTCTGTGTAGTCATTTTTGTCCTCAGATTTTCCTATTCTTCATCTGTACGTGTAATTAAAGGAGAGTGGAAAGAAAAAGAAGCAACAATTTAAAAAAGCAACCTGCAGGATTCCAGAGCTTTGGGTTGAGCTGCTGTGCAGGTTATTCTGAGGCAGGACTTGGGACGTGAGCTGTAGGTTGCTGCTACGTTGAAAAGAATAAATCCATTACAGCTTGTAAGGAAACCTGAGTGAGTATGGCAAAGACTCCACCATTTCACTAAATTCTTCCTCTGGTGCTCTCACCTTTCATTGCACTCAGTTAGATCTTTTATTCCCTGAAAGAATGGCTACAAGCAATACTGGTTAGGTCAGCGATGAGGCATTCTCCCATCTCAGGTCATTCTTTTGATGCGCTGCTGTTGCAGGTAGGTTTGTGACTGTGATATAAACCACGTTCACTTGCTGTCCTCTTGGCTCAGACCCAGGGGGATGCCCAGGGCTGAGGGATGGCTGGAGGATTTGTTTTCAAAAGACCTGTTTCCCTTGGTCCTGGGGCATCTTTTCTTGCAAACCAGTGAACAGGGAGCAATGGCCCGTAGGGAGCAGCTGAGCTGTGTTCTTGCTGAAGTCCTACAGTGCAGGAAACAGCGTAGAGACCATAAGTGCCCTCTGTGTGTTGCTTCACTGCACGAGCAGATAGAGGCAGCAGGAGGGCGTGAGGCCCGTTGCCAAAGGGAAACCTGGATTTTGTGAACTCTTACAATCAGCTGTCATTTATTGTGTTTCTTATCGTTTCTGCTATTGGGAATTAATAAGAAGTGATTGCAACTAACGAATGCTCTGGATTTTTACAATAGCTTTAATAGTGGAGATGAATGTTTCATGCTCATCAGTTCAGCTGACGGTGAGAACGTATTCATTTTCTCCCAGCCCTCTGGAGGGCTCGGTGTCGAGTGCAGAAAGGCAGTGAGTCACTTAAAAGCCTTTGCTTTGGTGCTGCTTATTTTTAAGAAATTAGAAAACAAATTTCCTGAATACATCCATACTTGACAGCTTCTGTATTTCTGCTGGCCTCTTCAGGCTGACCTTTTGGGTGTAATACACTAAGCTACTCTGTGTGCATGCAAAGTGTAACTTCTCAGGCACTTAGGCAATTAAAATTGCTGTCATAAAATTCCTCTTGAAGCCAGCAACAATTTGTGCAAGCATTTATGAACTCGGCATCAACCTTTATAGGCACAGTAAGAATATAATTTGTTTCAGATTACATCCTGCTTAACTGCCCAGAGCCACTATCAGCGAGAGGCAATTGCTGTCTTTTAATTTAGTTTATCACTTTTCAGTAAAATCACAGCTTTTTTTGTGAGCAAGAACTAAGAAGTGCAAGGAGGCATGAGGAGCTTGCAGGCAGTTGAGCACGACCCTTCTACTCCCCAGGGCTCCCTCAGGTGTTCTCATCATCCTCATGTGTATCAGCCAGCTGATACTCAAGCAGAGATACTAGGTACTGTTGTTTTGATGCACTTGTACTGCTTCTTTTATTTTTTGAGGAGCATTCATAGCTCCTCTGCAACCTCCTATGGTATAACGAGCAGCGTTTTCTTGAGAGTGACGTTCATTTCCAGAGTCTGCTGCCTATACCAGCTAATGAGGGCTGCACTGTGGCGAAGGCAGGCGATGCTGTCTCAGTGATGACAGCACATCTGGCAGTGTCTGGGGCATGAATAAAACAGTCCTCATCCCAGGAAGTTTTTAGGGAAGCAGATAAGTACTGTGGGTAATAAAGCTGTTCCTGATTTTCCAGCATGGGCTCTTAGCACACAAAAGCAATGCTCCATGCTCCTCCTGCCATATCTCAGCACCAAGTTCCCTCACCACGATTAGTTTCCCTGAGTTTTCTTGAATGCATTCTGTCCTGGTTGCAGTGTGAAAAAACACCATCAATATATGGCCACTTTTTCCTAGAATCATTGTGAATGGTGTTCCTGCCTCTTCAAGAGTCGACGCTATCTGCAGTGCCACGTTCTTATGCTTAATCAGATGTGTCTGAAAAACCTGACCCTGTGCTCTGGAGCTCACTCACTTGCTCGGGAGAGAAATGCCATGAGGGTGGGAAAACCCCGTGATTACTTGGCTTATTTGGAATAATCTTGGAGTAAGTTTTTTATGCAGGTTAAAATGCCGTCTTCTTGAAGATACTTTGATAAACCACATTCATGAATTCAGGCATTCTTTTTCCCCTTTAGGAGACAAAATACAAGGTGAACCTTTCTTATTTTTCCCAGCTGGTTCCTCATAACAAGTGTAGCATTCTTTCCTCCACAGGCTATTGGGTACTGATGGATGTTTCCAACAGCCCTGAGCGACACCCCTGCTCTCCTGATGAAGACCAGCAGCTTTCCGATGACGAGGTCCTAAAGGAGAGCGGTTCAGAGCGGGGACTTGATGGAGAGGGTGGGCAAGGTAGCATCCTGGGTGAGGAGGAGGATGCAGCCCGGGCACTGAGCCGTGGCGAGGAGAACCACTCGGATGAAGAGGACCACTTAAGTGAAGCCAAGTCTCAGGACTCTGACAACAATGAGCAGAGTGGGGAGCTGAAGAGCCCCCAGCCTCGCAAAGGTGAGGAGGAAAACCGTGCTAATGACCTTGGTGATGAAGCATCTTCTGTCACCCGCGAGCTGGATGAGCATGAGTTGGACTATGATGAGGAGGTTCCTGAGGAGCCAAGCGCTGCTCCTGCAGAGGAGGATGTTGAGAAAGCTGCTGGTGAGGATGATGAGGAAGAGGAAAAAGGAGATGACGCCCCTGAAGAGGAGAAAAAACCCAGCAGTAAAAGTGATGATGAAAAGGATGGCCAGGATCCCGTCAAGGAGAAGAAGAAAGAAGAAGATGATGGAGAGATTGATGATGGTGAAATTGATGTAAGTAGGAGATGGTCTGGGGTGGACAGTTCTGCTGGGAGAGACCTGTCCTTGTGTTTGAGCTGTTGCCTCATGGAGTGTCATGCCTTTCTCTCCTCATTGGCATGGGTGTCTGTGCTGGTTGCATCCCCAGCATGCAAGTAATATGTTTTCATCAGAGGTATAACTGTTGTGGGCCAAGTCCTGACCTCAGTTGCTAGGGCATCCATTGCCACATACTATAGAAGAATTGTGCCACATACTGCTGGAGCAGTTGCAACTAAGCTATTAGCTGCCTAGTGTGGAACAGCTCCAGTGCCTTAAGAAACCATTCTGCTTTGGCTTTCAGAGGACTTACAGATGATGCTGACAGCAAATTACTTACTGTTTGATTAGGCGTTCATAAGCTGTCTCATCAGGTTAGTTTGAGAGGCTGTAGTGCAGCTCCTGGACTTGGTGTTGGGGTGCAAGAAACCCAGGGTCCCAAGCGTGCTCTGGAAGCAGCAGGAGGAGCAGACTGTGCTGGGCTTCCTGGGGAGTGCTTAACCACGCAGGCCCAGAGGGCTGGTCATCAGCTAGGGGATGCGCAGGCCCAGTAGGTGCTGTTGCAGCTGAGAAACACGTGTAAGTATTTAGGAAAAATGGAGCACTGTTTGTCCCACTGTGCTCTGGGGCTGAGGTGGCTCCGTAGTCAGCTATTTCTCCCCAGAAAAGTTGTGGGGTTTTTTGTTTTGTGCTTTTTGTTTCTAAAACAAAGCGATGCAGTTTTGCTTCATCGTGCCTTGCTCTGGCAAGCAGTTTCCTTAACCACTGACAGTATTTTCCAAAAGTTTTGTGTATTTCTGATTGAGTTAGGAGGAATTTCAGCCTGTTGTGAGGGAGTCCAGGCAGGATAAAATAAATTCCTGGCGCCCTGACTCCGTGCCTGCTTCTTGATTAAAATATGAATGCTTTCCTTTAGAATTCACGGCATTCCTAGGACCGCTCTCCTTACAAAGCACAGGATGAATTTGTACTCTGCTTCTCATACATTAACTCATAACGGGGTTCCCAGCTGCCTGATTCCAAGGAGACCTCACAGAAATAAATACTTTCCCTTTTGTTCCAGTACAGCGTCTGCAAAGACTTCACACGGCTCTTTTGAAAGCGGCCGAGTTGAGCTGGTTGTGCCATTCTCTCATCCTTGAATGCCATCCCCGGCTTTTGGGGAACCTCTTAAAGCTCCACGGTTTGCTCTGCTTTCAGACTCCTGTCTTTGGACGAGGGGATATTAATACAAGTTTTAATTTGAATAAAAGTGTAGTCTTTAAAATCAGTTCTTGCTCAGGAGAGCGCTCCTTGCATTGCCCTCAAATGGATGCAGAAGGGGCTGTTAATCCATCTCCCTGCAGACTCTGTTTATCTAGAGACAAGCAGTACTTTTTCCTCATTTCCAGCTTCTACATTGATCAAAGTATGCAACTTTCCTAATCTATTCCCACTGCTGCCATGGGGCTGTTATTTTTGCCTTGTAGTGGGGAGGCCTCTGCCAGCTGCTCCTTGCTCGGATGTTTTGTGTGCTGAAAAATGAGTGATGAACGGAGACTGTGAGATAAGGCATGTGCCTTTTAGGAGAGGTAACTGTTTTTCTTGAGTGTGTGTCGGATGCCTGACAGCTCTGTGCTCACGTAGAACAAACAAAAGGCAGGTACTTCAAAGCCCTGTCTGCTGTCTCCTTGAGGAGTTCCATGGTGGTTACTCTGTGCTCATCCCCTGTGGTTCTGAGTCTTTGAAGAAATCTTCATCTTCCTGAGTTTCTTCCCTTGTAACTGCTGCGTGGAGCTGAGGAGTAGAGAATCACAGAACAACTTGCTTTGGAAGGGACCTCAAGGATCATCAAACTCCAACCCCCCTGCTGCATGCAGGGCCACCAACCTCCATATCTCATATGGAGTTGCCCAGGGCCCCGTCCAACCTGGCCTTGAACACCTCCAGGGATGGACGGGGCATCTGCAGCCTCTCTGGGCAGCTGTTCCAGCACCTCACCATTCCCATAGTAAAGAACTTTCCCCTTATATCCAACTTAAATCTTCCCTCCTAGAGGGTGACCATACTGGGACACTGCATTAAGTACTGTACCTGGGAATTCTGCTGTGTAATTTAAATCAATTAATGGAAGGAGTTTGCTTGAGCTGAGCAGGTGTGACAGGAGTGCTGAGTAGGGACAGGCAGTGTGGAGGCTCTGAAGGACAGAAGAATCACCCAGCTGTGCTGCCATAGCTATCTGTGTGCACTTGTAGCCTGCAGCAAGGAAAGACAATGCAATTGAGCTCGTTTGCATGAGGCTTCCTCTAATTGCATTCCACCTGCTGTCAGCTGGAAGTGCACAACCAGCCTCATTCAACCTAGGTACGTTAAGATTTTAATCCACTGTACCGTTGCTTATTGAGCCTCTGAGTGTACACTGAGTAAATTGGTGCAGCATGGTCTACATTTGGTGCCAGGATGTTCATGGATGCCTGCTGGGCTTTGCAGTCAGCTTTGAAAAGCACTGAAGTTGATCTGTGTTCTCACTGCTAGCAGTACGTTGTGAATATACTCAAGGGTGTTTATCACAACCTTTTCTGGAATGTCCCCCATGCTTTGCCTCGGGGTGTGCTTGCAGTGACTGATATTGGACCATATTGTGAAATGTCAAATCACTGCATGAAGTGTCAGCCTGTCTGTCTGTTCCAGGACGATGACTTGGAAGAAGGAGAAGTTAAAGATCCCAACGACAGAAAAGTGAGGCCACGTCCCACCTGTCGGTTCTTCATGAAAGGTAATGGCACGCTGTGATGGTGGAAGCAGACCAAAGGTGATGTAGTTTTTCTCACTCACTGTTTTGTAGCAGTTAAGCTGCTCTCTACACGATAATCACTGCCCCAGGCATCCCCAGTGTCACCTTTCTGGTGGCCAGATGCTGAATTTACATACGGCCAATATGCAAAAAGTCCTGTGACCTGGGTACGTTGAACCCAGGAGAAGCAAATAAAGGAAAACTCACCAACGTGTTCAAAACAGGATGGAATAAAACTTCTGGGGCTGATTTGACAATCAGCTGTTGCTTAAAGAGGTTCTGTGATGTTATTCAATGGAAAACAAAAATGGCAAATTTTGTTCGTTCTTATCAAGCTGATGTCTTGCCAAAATGTAATTGTTTCTTGCAATTTGATGGCCAGCTCACTTCCCCAGTTATTAAACGGCTTTCCTTTTTTTTTTTTAAACTGAAAATAGGGCTACAGTTCTTGGTAAATCATATTCTAAACTATGGTTCTTCATTCAGCCCCCTTGATGTCTACTCTTTGACTGTGTTTACTTACAATCATCACTGAACAATTGATTGAAATCTGAAATTAAAAGAAGGATGGGGAGCAGGGTGGAGTCCACTTGCGTCAGCAGCACACACAGCATAGGGACCTGCCTGGGGGTTTCCAGAGAGGTGCCCATCACCCAGCACGTCCCTGGCTTCCTGATCTGCCTGTGCTGAGCGTGGTAGGGATGCTCATGGCACAGGGAAGTTCCTCTGCTCGTTCCTTAATCCTTTGCACAACACACGCCTCCGCTGGATGGAAATTTTTGCCTGAGTCAAAGTTCAGGCTGCGGGATCTCCTGCCCCAGGTGTTCTTTGACTTGGCACTGGTTCAGGTAATGCTGACACTCGCTTTGCCTTGCCCCCCTCAGGGCTTTGTTGCCATCAGTGAGGTCAAGTGCTGCTCATCTGGGACCTTGAAGTCATCCAGATTTTCAGCCTCGTGTCTGATAAGCACTCGTATGGCTGCGCTGCTCCTATTGCATGAATGATGAGTTTGACACCTTTCAGGGAAGGAGCTCGATGTGTGGCTGCTTTGCCATGTGCCCCTCAGGGGGATTATTCCCCCTGTATGAGGTAGTAGGAGCTGGTGGGGTGTCTTGCAGACCCCTCCTGGCAGACATTCAGTCATATGCTGAGGAAGGATGCTGCAGCCACAGTGTGCCTCTGCAAAGGGATTTGTGCTCTCATTATCTCTGACAGCACGACAGCATCTAGTGTTACCTCTGACTGTGGTTAATCTGGGACTGATGAAGAGTGTTTCCAGGGATGAAGTGCTTCCCTTTACCCTGGTGCAAGCATGGATTTCTGACACATTGCTGAGGCCAGGGAGGCTTCTTCCTTGGGCCATGTGCTGCTAGCAGCTCTGTTGCCTGTAAAATCAATGCGTTAATGCCTGAGAGAGCACAGAATTAGTGATGCCTCTGTGATGCATTTCTCTCTGAAATCTGCAAAATGTCTGTTGCCTGATGCTGAGTGAATTGCCAGCAGGAAAGAAAACGGAGATATTGTTTCTAAGACAAGCTGAATTAAAATCAGGAATTGGCTCTGTATCCTGCTACGGACCCCTGAGCTCTGCCATCTCCTTGAGATGATGACTGAAGCTAATGAGCAAGCTGCTGCAGGTTGCTGGCTGCTGCCCTCCTTAGCAGTGTCTCCTTGCCTGCTTTGTGCTGGCAGGCGTGTGGAGTCGGCTGCAGAGAAAAGTCTTTGATGTATGGTTGTGCCTCACCAGAGAGCTGCTAATTCCAAATGCACTGTGATGTTTTCTTTGCTGTCAGGTTATAGTGGTTGTTTTCTGTAAAAGGTGAAGCTCTGAGTTGAAGCATTTGTCTTTAGTATGGCTTGCAAAACTCACGGACTTATTACGGCGTTTGCTTAACGGTGTGTCCGCATCCATCACTCCCTTCTCCCTGGCATAATAAGGTTCTTGTACGTTCATCTGTTTGTGACTGGAGCTGTTGAATTTATCCTCCCTGGGACAGTGGGGGGTTGACAAGAATATGCAAGTAGGCAAAGCTCAGCAGACTGGGAGAGAAGGGTGGTCAGGTGTCCGGAGCAGCGTTTTTCCTTAATGGGTTTCAAGTGATGGTGGCCCTGAACAAGCATTGCTGACTGTTCAGACATACATGGGCCTAACAGAGAACTCTGTATTTCCACAGGTCATTGCACTTGGGGCATGAACTGTCGATTTATACACCCCGGAGTGAATGACAAAGGAAACTATTCCTTGATCTCCAAGCCTGAGCCCTTCTCCCCGAATGGCGCACCGCCCATCGGCCCTCACCCGCTGATGCCAGCCAACCCGTGGGTATGCACTCCTTTTGTGTGAATTCCTGGCTTCTGCATTCAGCTTCTGACTCCTGCTCCAGGAGGAGCGAAGGTTCTGAGTTAGTGTTTTAGCAAAACTCTATACGTTTACTGCGTATATGATTCTGAAAAGGTGGTCTTGAAGTTGCTAGTAGAGTGGAGTAATTTTCCACGTGTGTCCCAGCGTATGCCCTGCTGATGCATCTCCAGAGATTCTGAAGGTACTCCTGAGTAGCTATTTACAAAGCAGATGTTTGCTTAGAACTAATGTTGAATGTCTGTCTCCTTTTCCTTACCCTTCTGACAGGGAGGGCCGGTGGTTGATGAAATCTTACCTCCCCCTCCTCCGGATCCTCCAACAGAAAGTGCCTGGGAGAGAGGACTCCGGCATGCGAAGGAGGTGAGTGATATCCTCAAGTATGCTGTCTTTCTCCAGAACCCACAGACAGGTCTCACTGATAGCAGAATGCTAGCAGAGGTTTCTTTTGCAGCATGTCGTGTAGGCTCTTTCTCAGAAGTCTTCCTTTTGCCTTTTAATTTATTAAGTGCTGCCTCCTGCTATCGCAGTTCTTGTACAGGCAAGAGGAGCTGACATCCAGGTTTGTTTTTCCTGTTAGCATGAGCCATGGGGGAGCTTGTGGCCCAGGGCAGTTAGAGAAAGCAGAAGTCATGCCCTCAATGACTTTTCAAGCTGGTTGTTTCCCTTTCTATTTTTCTAGCACCCACCAGATCCATGTGTCTGATCATTTCAGAGCATGGGGTTTGCATGCTTGAAATGTAGTTCGACAGCTGTTCTGAGCTGATCTGGTAGTGAATTATACTTTCTGCAGCAAGAAAATTCCTTCGTGTGCGCATTCCTGAGACTTGGGCAGAAGAAGGATGCTTGAGTTGAAGGGCGCGTTTCTCCCGAGGGAAGGATTTTTCTGTGCCTTCAGGATGTTCTCTTCACAGTACTTCTTTTTTTCCTCGTAGGTATTAAAAAAGGCAACAATGAGGAAAGAACAGGAGCCTGACTTTGAGGAGAAGAGGTTCACTGTGACTATTGGAGAAGACGAGCGTGAATTTGACAAGGAAAATGAGTTTTTCCGTGACTGGAATTACCGCATCACCAGAGATGTCCGAGATCCAGCGTAAGATACAGCTTTGTTCTTGCCATGTGGAATAGATGGGTGGGAGTGCAGTACAGCATGGCAGCCTTCCAGTAGCTGAACAGGAAGAATACCTATCACCAGCTCGTTCTTCTGACTTCTTTTCTCTTTCTTTTTTAATTGCAACCCATGAGGGGTTTAAACACCAAAATTGGGGTTGTAAAGTTGGAATATCCTCAGCGTCCAAGAGCTTCGTAGCAGCAGCCATGCTGTCACAGCTAGCTGAGTGTTTAGGTTGCGAGGTTATTGAGACAGAAGATTCCTAACAAACATCTTGACCAGTCCCTAGTAAGCTGTTCAGTAAGGCACTGGTCAGAAAGCAAGCCTGGTAGCTGCTGGTGCATAGCCTGGGCAAAAACGAACATCCTGAACTTAAGTTGTAGGTGACTGCTAAAGGAGATAAAACATGAAATATTAGCAACCTCAGACACCATCCTGTCATGACTGAGAGCAGGCAGGCAGAAGCAGGCGCAAGGGTGCATCAGTCTGCTCTGGGAGATGCGCACAGTAGTTCTGAAGCTAAAAAATGATGTGGAAAACAACATTTAAGAGAGCGGTTTGTGTTCTGTAGTGATGTAGGTGAAGCCGTGTTTTTCTCTTGCACGTGCATCCCCTGTTCCTACACATACAGATTTTGGAGATATTTCCACAAACTAACCAATTGGTTCCCCCTATTAATTCTTTCCCTTTGTAGAAATCAGCCTCTGTCTTCTGTTCCGCTGAGAAGGCATTCAGTTGTACCTGGGGCACATTATCAGCAGTACTCTGTGGGTTAACCATAGAGCATCCTTGTTTTATAACAGTACAGTTACAGCATCTTCACTCAGCCATTCTGTGCCATTGCCTCTTTTATGTAAGGATTTGTTGTGCTGGGTGCAGGACTGTCTGTGCTTTCATATAGTCAAGCAAAAAATCTGCTCTCACGTTAAATAGTAGTAAGCAAACATGGAATTTCTGAAAGTTAATTAATTTTATGTAGAAGCAGATTGAGGTGTTAAAATATATAGGATGTATATTGTGCCCAGGCAAAAGTTACCAAGTAGTTACTGCTGTATGCTCTAGAAATAGTGATTTCTCTCTCATGCACAGATTGACGCCAGCAAATGAACCACTGATGGTTCAGCTGGAATGTTAATAAATGCTTTCAGAATTGTCTTGTGACGTGTGGAGATGTCTAAATAGTTCATGAATCCCTTTCTCTTTTTTGAAAAACTATAGGGAGGTGGACATCAAAGAAAACATTAACTATGGGTAAGCAGGTCTTTGATTCCAGTACTGTTGCAACTGTAAGAAAATATTCCCCTTCTTTTCTCCATTGCACTTCTGAAAACTTCCGAGGCCACAGACAACTGGCACACAGATGTGGCTGGCAGTTCACTGACTGAATGGATGTATTTTGGGAGTGATACCAATTATTCACCTGTAATTATTTAAATGCACACCAGGGGTGCTTATGATATGAATAAAAAGACCATAAATGGATCTAGGAAGGGAATGCAGAGATTTGGATTTGAGGCTGGGTTAAAAAGTGAAGAGCTTCCTTTTTGATGTAGCTTGAGATTTCTTCTATTCAAACACCTGATGTCACCGAATCTCTACTGCTACCTCGTGGGCATCAGCTTTTGGTAAAGGCTTGGGCAGCAGTACTCAGGATTCTCTGGTATGCTTTCCTTTGGCTTATCAATTCAGACAGAAACACAGAGATCTTAAACTATTTAAAAGTACTGAGAGAAATACGGGCAGCCTCTGGACTGGCAGGGGAGCACTTCCATTGTAGCCTGGCTTAGGTTATTTGGCACTTCTTCAAATGCAAATTCCCCCTACTCGGGAGCTGGCATCCCACTGTGGATGACCTGGAAGTTGGGAGCACTTTATAATCCTAGTTCTGCCACACTACCTGTTCTGTGGCCCTGGAAGTTTCTTGTTTCCCATACCCACCTCCCCATCTGTACCATGGATCTGATATTTGCACTCCAGGTGGCTGGCAGGGATTGGATGTTGTTGGATATACAAATTAAAAAACATCAACTCAAACCATCAGAAAATGTTAACAGAAATCTTTTAGAGGCATTGGAGATTTAAGGAGGGTGGGATTTAGATCCTTTTCCTCCTCCAAAGTAATTACAGTACTTTGCAATTGAGTAGCATATCGTGTGCCCCCCAGTCCATTTGTGTGCTCGGGGGTTTCCCACTGGAGGATATCAGCTGCAGTTGCAGTTACCTTTGATGCATGGAGTATTCCGGGTGTAGGGACTCAGTACTGCTGTCTGCCTCCAGAGCTGAGCTGTTCAGCATCACTCTGTTTCCTATCCAGGCAGCACTGCTGTGCACCCATCACCTCTGGTGGCTGCAGAGCAGGAGATGGCAGCCTGCTGTGCTTGGGATGTGCTCGAGAGAGCTGTGTGTGTGAGCACAGAGTGCAGCCCTCAGTCAGTGAGGCAAAATGTGTTCTGTTGCATTTGCATATGTCTGAAGTAGCTGTAAGAAGCAATTCTGTATTTATTACCACGTTGATTTGAAGGCTGAATTGGGTTAGTAGTGTCCTTTTCTGTGCTATCGAGAAAATTTGGTGCTTTTCTCTGATAAGCTTCATTTTAAGAAGGCGGTTTCTGTTTGGGGTATGTAGGAAATAAACTCCACTGAGCACGTTTCTTCTTGTCAGTACACAGTGGCTAAGAGCTGACCTAGGCTGCGTAGTGTTTCTGTGTGGTGACAAAGCCTTATTTCCCTTTCTGACCTTCTGTTTTTCATTGTAGGCTTGATCCCTATGCAGATCCCTATTACGACTATGAAATAGAACGGTTCTGGCGCGGTGGGCAGTATGAGAATTTCAGGGTCCAATACACAGACCCGGATCCATATCGTAACTACAGAGTAAGTAAGGTGATACCTCTCCCACACCTTCCCTTTCAGCTCTCTTCCAGTATTTCTGCCGCTCGTCACGTTCCTGTGCAGCTGAGCCAGGATTTCTCTCCTATGTTCAAGATGCCAAATCTTACAGTAGTTAAATCTTCAGTTACTGTGCAGAACATGTTAAGTGATGGAGCTGGCAACTCAGTGGCACTGCTGGCTGCAGCTTTCTGCTTTCCTAACTGAAGGTGCTTCTTCTTCACGTGCCCTGTCTGTTCCTGCCAGCACAAGGCAGTTGTGCAACCATTCTTGGAAATTTTGGAGAAGGGAGGGAGTTTCCAGGAAATAATGTAGCTGAGGGATGGTTTAGTTGTTAGTTACTGGGACAGATGGAAAGGATTAGATGTGGGCAGGCAGAGGCTCCAGCAAGGCTGTCTTCTACTGCTACAGCTGCACATTAATTGCTTTGAGTTAGGCAGGGAGAGCACCTTGCCTGCTGCCAAAACCTGTCAGTTGGTGTTGCACTGCTGCAAGGTGCAGAGCATGATGGAAATAAGGCTATGAACGTTTCTCTGCTCATCCTTTTGCAGGCTGTTGTGCCTCGAGAGTAGTGTCTAAAAGAGTAATTCCTGCTCGCTGGGCAGCTTTGTTGTGGTTTTCATCATGTTCTTAAGAAAGTGGCTTTGCTTTGCTGTATGACCTCTTTTTCTTACAGAAGCATTGCAGAAATAGGAGCTTTGTCCTCACTGTTGCTGCATATCATGCACCATCAATTTTCACAGTGCTTGTTTCTCAAGTTAATTAGCTTGTTATAAACATTGACATAATGTGTGAATGCTGTAAGCATCAATACATTCCCTTAATAGGTATAATAAGCAAAAGCAATTTTTCACAGAATCACGGATCGCAGAGTGGCTTGGGTTGGAAGGGACCTCAAGGATCATCAAGCTCCAACCCCCCTGCTGCATGCAGGGCCACCAACTTCCCTATCTAATACCAGACCAGGCTGCCCAGGGCCTCATCCAACCTGGCCTTGAACACCTCCAGGGATGGACGGGGCATCCACAGCCTCTCTGGG
>JAOWBP010051183.1:0-16341 GCA_028571105.1 Tragopan temminckii | reverse complement strand
GGAGAAATCCTGGAAGTCTTGGTTAAAAAGGTTGGAGTATAGCAGGAGAGTTGTGAGAGGGTCTTGAATAGAGCCTGTTGAAAACAAGACTGAAATGAGGCAGGATGAGATAGTATGTATTAGGTGGAAGAACAAATGTATGAGTTGAGAGGTCTGGGGACTCTGATCCTGACTACTCTGCAGAGCTTGAAAGGTAGAACTTTCTTGCTGTTTGCCATTAATCTTTGAAACTTCAGTACAAATGCTGTTCGCTTCGCGTTCTCTGCTAGCTCACAGGGACAACTTGCAGTTGCTAGAGAATCCTTCATGTACTTGCACAACAGAAATTTCTGAAATTGGTTTTAAAGTTTTATTCTGGAACTGAACTTTGCTCACATCTCGAAACTACTATAGAATGCTGTATGTTTTCACTTTTTAAATTGCAAACAAGGTTGGGTTTGTACTGGTAATATTGACTTATGGCATCTTTTACATTTTGAGTGGCTGGTTTTGAAACCTTACTATTTATCAAATTTTGTCTTAGCATATGTCAATATGAAAAAAAAAAATCATGATTGTCCAAATATCTTCAGATTTTTCTGCTCAGTGGAAGTCTAATCATTTGTGTTCCGATGCTGCTCCAAACATCAAATGCCTCTAAAAAACAAGTTCAAAGTTCCTTAGGCTTTATCTCCATTCTGTAACTTGCTTCAGCATATGAGTTCACTCTTTACTGTAGGCTTTCAGCAGTGTGTCAAAACATATCTGGTTTTTAATCTAATTGCTCAGTAAACAAAACTGCTTTAAAATGCTGCCATGGCATTTGAGAGAGCTTCTCATCAGGAATAGAGATAAAGCTACTAAGTGATTGAGTTGTCACTTTCCTTGCTTAGAGGGAAGAGCAGCTGCCAAGCACTATGGCTGTTGGTCATTAATATATTAAGGTTGAATGCCCTCTATTAGGACCACACTTCAGTTGGTGGCTGGGGAGTGATATTACTGGAGAACAAGAAGAGGGTGGAAATGATGACTGAAGTATATTTGGCATGTGTTACAATGCTGGAGATGTGAGGCTTTCCTGCCCTGCTGAAGTCAGTAGGGATCTGCCCTATGCAGGGACTCTGGCACAGTAGGAACAATTCTGAGCATGGACCTGAACAGCATGGCTCCACATTAGACATTAAGCACACTAACTATCTGAAAAAGAAACAAAGCCACTTCATAGTTTTTTAGAGGATCCCCACCTGTTATAGTGTATTAATTTTGCAACCGCTGAAACTTTTCAGCCATCAGTAGAGGAAAACATTGACTCTTCTGTTCTCCAGGGACCTCTCTATGTCAGCAATTAAAGACTTTCTATTAACCACATGCTAAGTGTATCTGCTTTTCTCTCTAACTGATATTAGTGATGGATATTAACCAGCATGTTACCTCACAGACATGTAAAAATCTTTATTTCCATATTTCCAGGTTAAGCTTTCTGGAATCCTAATTTAAACACCTTTCGTTTTATCCTGTATTTGTTTCAATGAAAATGAAAGCAAAATACATAATTAATCACAAATTATCTGTATCTCTCTGGAGGGAAATAAAGCGAAACTTGGTTCTTGATTTCTCAAGCAACCCTTAGGCTGCGAATCTAACCTACTCCAAAATAATAAAGGCTTATTTTTGGTTTTCAGTTTTCTTTCAGAAATTTAGTGTGGCTTTATTTGTGGACAAAATGTATTTATATATTGCATATTCCATCTTGCACATATATACGGAGAAAACATGTTTTAATATAGACAAAAAAGTTGTATGTACATTGATTGAATTCTATCCTTACAGCATCTTCCATTGTCCTAAATTATAAGAGACTTCTTTTTTTAGCTTTTAATTACCTAGAATATAGCTTGCAAGGTGAATTAGGAGAGACAGCAAAAGAAGTTGCGTACTCTGATTCCACTTAGAACAGTCTGAGACTGCCAGTTCCTGTTTCCATGTCCATATTTCTAATCCCAGAGGCAAGAAGTTCAGTTTGCTCTGGTAACTGGAAAGAAGTCATTTTCTGTGTCCTGTGAGTAGAAAAGAAGTGTAGTTCATCTTTCTGGTGGGCCTTTCCATTATGAGAGAGAGGTGGTATCTTTTCAAAGTGCTTTAGCAGTTATGAGGTCACTGGTTTTGTGGAGGTTGTGCCCATTTCTTTGTACTGTAGCTGGTAGAAGTAGAAAAGAAAAAAATACAGAAGCTTTAAAGCTTTTATCAACTTCAGTAGCTTTTTATGTGGCTCCCCCCTGTTTTCTAGTCCTCAGTGTATGTGTTTGCATTATTTTTGCTGAAGAAAGAAAGATAGGAAGCCATAAAGATAACAGGCTTTATTTCCCACAGTTACTGCTTAAGATGAATGGTCTTCTTGCTGTTTTAAGGTAACATCAGTCAGGTAAAGAGGAAAACTTCATTACGATCCTTTTTGAAAAAAGCTGTTAATTTAGTCTGCTTGAATACATTCATTCTTCATGCTTTCTAAACTATATTGGTAATTCAGGCATTATCTGAACAAGCTAAACACCTGAAAATATTTCTGCCAATGTCTGTCTGTAATGTCTTCATATTTTGACATACTTGTGTGCAGGCTTCTACATGTAGGATGAATAAATATGACAGTTTCTGCTTTTTAAAAAATAAATTCCATCAGCTTTGTATAATTGCGTTTTTCACAGCTCTGTCAACTGGGGAGAGTCTTTGACAAATGAATAATACTAAGATTGAACTCAAGATACAGTACACTACCAAAATTGGTAACTGCTATCTGAATACAGGAAAACAAATTAAGCAAGAAGGTATTGTAGCACTTTACTGCAGCAATTAGCATAATAAGAGCACAGAGAAACATGTTCCTTGGCTTTGCAGTGATCAGCCTGACAGCACTGGAACAACTGTAAATTCTCAGCTTATTCTAATTCCACTATTGTTGTTGCTAAAAGTCAGATACACAAGTTTCATGTTGTCATGTACCCCCTATGCATCAGAAAAAAAAAATACATAATTTCAATCCATTTATAGACTGTAGGAACTGGAAAAGCTCCCACTCAATGTGTGTACTGGAGAAGTGAGTTTGTGGGTTTTTTGTTTGTTTGTTTGTTTTTTGTTTTGTTTTGTTTTTGAGAAGCCAGCATTATACATTCCAGAAGAGAAATGTCAAATTAGCATTTCTGTATGGTTTTGGGAACACATTGCTACTGCTTTCTTGCAGAATAGGCCCTTCCTGGAGGTTGAAGTTGCAAATCTGTTTTTTTTTTTTTTTTATGGGACAAATACCATTGTTGCTGATGTCAGGAGCAAAACTTCAGTAGTATAAGTTATATTTTTTTGCTTTCCTGTTTGGCTCTGTTTTATTCTGAGAGGCATAATTTTAACTTATTTGGGTGTAATGCTCTGTGCTGTTGTACAACGTTTATCTGTCTGTTTCTTGCTTTCTGAGTGACTGCTACTAGAAATTCTGACCAAAGAGAGGTGAAATAAGTGTTATTGAGATGGCTACTGGTCATAGCCCACCTGTGAGAAGGACTAAGGAGGGGCAGCATTGGATTACTCAAATGATATGAAAATGGTAGAATTGCAGAAAGCAAAATGATTGCCTAAGAAAATATTATTACAGTGGACAGGTATTTCAAAGATCCCAGAGTTGCTTTGAAACTTATGGAAGATGACATGTATGTTTTAACCAACACCTGAGGCTGATCAAATCACACCTACAAATTTATTTACTGTCTTAAGAAGTACTTGATAGTGCTTCTACTGCCTGTCTATCTCAGAAGTGTATTTATCAAAGAGAAAAGACAGCGGTGTGTGTAACTTCCCTCTGTGTTAGTAGGCAATGTTAACAAATGTAGATGGTGACAGTTTTTTTTTTTTTTTTTTAAAGCAAAGGCACCACAAATATTAAAGGCTATTTTCTGTAGGCGAGAGCACCTAAGATCAACCATGCAATGACTTCAAGAAAGTCTGTGATTTTCTTCATACTAGATCTTAGACAATTGAAAAAAAAAAAATAATAATTATAAATTCTTAGAGTCTGAGCATCTTGGTTACTTATTTTCAATATCTTGACTGTATTGAGATTCAGGTCTTCCATTTAACTGACCACAGTAGTGTGGGGCTTCATTCTCAAGTAGCGAAGCTAACCAGCACGGGGAAAGAGATGTCTGGGTTTCGTTAATGATAGAAGTAAAACATGTATGCGTCTGCACGCTTGTATATCTGAGTGCTGAAATACAGTGTATACTTTGTAACTCAAATTATTTCATTAAATTTCTAATAAAATACATTAGATTATGATTCAGTGATATCTGGGAACAGCAACATGCATAATTTTATGAGGAAGGTGGGCTAGTATGTTTGGTCACAAAAAATGCAATATCAATCTATTTTTTTTAGAAGGAAGTAATATTACATAGGATTTTGAGCTTTTGCTATAATGATAATTTCTTTCTTGAGAGTTCTATCAAATATCTGGAAAATGTGACATGAACGTATGTATTTATTATATGTGACAGCCAGCAATTTGCAAGTCATTCCTAAAAGACTTTTTACATGTTAAAACTCTAACTTGTAATTTCATTTTCTTTGCAACAGGTATTGTAACAAAGAAGCTCCAAGCAGGTCTATTTGAAGTGTTTATTTTTCTCCTTTTGTATAATTCATTTAAATATATATAATTATATGTAATCTTCTATTTAATTTCACCTAGACAACCTGTTGGAGTTTCTTTATTATTAGCTCAGAAACATCTACAGATGAAAAATTGAGGTTGATTATTGTATAAACTTCTTAAGGTTTCAAATAGCTTATTTTCACAAAGAGAATTGTGAATGTTTTCTGTGCTTATTTTCTTTGAAATGACTCATTATTCCTTAATTTCAAAGGGGAACTGTAAAAGTAAAATTATTTCATCACTTTCACTTACACCTTATAGTAAGTACAATGAAATACCACAATTAAGAACACATTTAAAAAGGGAGTTATCTCGTGATAATGATAAACTGCACTTATATTCATATTTCTTTGTAAGTGTGATTCTTTCCAGTGCTTATAGGGTATGAGAATTTCATTTTGTATGAAACGATACATGATCCATTTTTCTAAGTACATGTTTATACCAAGTACAATATAATGGATATTCTAAAAATATTGAGAAATTATTATTAGTCTACATATGTTTTGAGAAATTGGGAACTGAATTGTGGTGGCTGGCTTATGGACTGCTACAAATTACTAAATTAGGAAACTGTAAAGGCATTGTACTTCTGACTTTGTTTCCTGTCTAGCAGCTTTTTTCATCCATCTGCTTTATTCTGTGTTGTATTCTGAGAGCAGATACTGTTCGAAGACTGTTAATGTGGTATATGTAGAAGGGATTCTTAAATTTTTTGAAAACTTGTGGACAGTAAAAGCAGTGCAGTAATTAAAAAGAATGAAAACTTTGAAAAAGAAAAAAAATGCTACTAGGCAGTCTCATCAGAGCTATTTTTCATTTAACAAGGTGAAAGCTTCTGTTCAAAGTATGAAAGTGGATAAAGGTCTGCTCATCTGTTTCCTTCAATATAAAGCTAATTGGAGTGGTATATTTCTGTATTTGTTACCTTCTGCACCTACTCTTTGAGGTCTATGAAAGGTTATGCTGGAGGAAAATGTTCCTGTTTAACAGTGTAGTGAATAAAATCAGCGGTGTCTTGCTCCAATTATTGGAGAAGGTGGTTTGACATATATGTATACCTGAAGGAAGACTAAGACAGCAAAAGAGGCCAAATGCTGTCAATTGATCTTATTACAAATGCTAAACAGCTAGGGAATGTGGGGAAGGTGGGATAGTAAAGAGAAAATCCTAGCAAATGATTTATAAAGCAGGGATAGTCACCATCAAGGATCCAGCAATGTTCTGTTGGTCTGTAGGGCTGCAACTTATTGGTCAGAGATGTCTTGTTGAGCCACACGGTTGCAGTTTTGTGAAGGGGGTACCCATTCTACCTCAGAACTCCTTGGGTTTTTATCCTCTTCATAATGTCATTTTGTTTGCTGGGGCAGCAGCTGGTTGTGAGGAGCACTCGTTTGGTTTGTCAGAGTTTGCTTTAGTTGTCAGGGGTGACACTAGTTGTCATTGGTACTTCTGTTTTGTTCATCAGAGGTAGCGGCATGCCTGTTGTGCGTGCCTACTCCTTTTGGGTAATCAGCGGTTGATCATGCAGTTGTCACGTGATGGGCACCAACTGCATATATGTACTGACAACATGGTGGTCCTCTCCCCTGAGGTGACTCCCCCATTCCCCCCCCCACCCAAGTCAGCTTGAGTGCCTAACAGGAGCAACACTTGGAAATGTTTTTTCCTGATTGTCCAGCAGCATATGTTTCTCTTACCACTGTGCTCGTGGTAACCTTTAAGCCCAAAGGCTTGTAGAGCAGGTTATGTCTCAGATGAGTGCCACTGAACAGGCTTTCAGCCAAAAATTGTTCAAGCTTCTCAGGGGTTATATGTGTTTACCACGTTTTTGTCACTGATTCAATCCAACAACAAAACTGCAATAGTTGCAAGTGGTGACCAGTGAATGTAATGGCTCTTTAATTCATGTATAAGTTCTTTAGAATTTGCATATGTAGCAAACAGTGAGTACGTGCGTCCAAAAAAAAGCTAAGCTCAATGTTTAGGGCATCACAGATGTTCTGCTAACAGTATGCCTGTTCAAACCTAGTACATAGCTTCCTCTGTATTACAGTTCAAACTGCTCTCTATCAGATGTGGACATTAGAATCACGCTGCTTGATTGGTGGTTCTGAAGCATGTTACTGCTAAGCAGCAAATAGATCTATCTTTTCTCTGTTTAAGTAGTGAATTTCAAAAAATATCTTCTTGATAAAGTTATGAATTTACTTGGAAAGACTGAGGAGAAAAAAGTGTTCTTTTGCCTTCAGATCTTACCCTCTGTGAGATGGTTTTGTTCTCTTGCTGCGCCCAAATAAGGCAGAGGAACTGCTGAATAAGGCAGAGGAACAGGGTAACTAAAGATGTCACATCAGGTAGGGCCAGCAAGAAATACCTTAGAAGACTGAGGAAGAAAAGAGAATTAAAGAGAGAAAAGCACAAAAATGAAAGGAAAGAGATAATAGAGCAAAAACAGATGTTAGGAGGAAAGGAGAAAACAAGCAAAGAGTAAAGACAGCAATAAAGTCAGTTAAAAAAAAAAAAGATACTTGGTATTATATATTTTTATGCGTTTCACTTTGAAATCCTTTTTCATAACATTAATTATAGCTCCAATTCATTATAGCTCCTCATCTTATGTCATAAAAGATGTCAAGCAATAAACAGAAAAGATAGTTATGCAGTACTCACATAGCACTCGTGAAAATCTTGTGCTTTACAGGTAAAAATCATTCATTTTCTCTTGGAATCATCACACCTTTGTTTGTAGGTGATTTATAGTGGCCATACTGTTCTCACTAACTCTTAAAATCTTTTTCAACATCATGAATTTTGGCATGATGTAAAACTTATAACCATGCTGGAGGAACGCAGACTCAATGGCTCATTCTGATTGTAGTTCCTACCATGGGCCAGCTGCACCTCAGAGAGATATGAAGTTGAAGGTTTTTTGCTGATACAGAAATGATACAGATGTATTTCTGATGGCAAAATTTATGGAGATCAGAATTCATAACATAGTGAGATTTCAAGTATTTGGTAATAGTGCAAAACTTATCAGTCAGCAAGGAGATATGACTGTCAAGTGCTTCAGCATATCGAGCTCAATTGTGGGGATTTCTCCAAGGTATGTTTACAAGTGGGGAAAAATAGCACTATATCTGAGCAATGTGTAGACTTACAGATAAGTATTTAAAGGGCAAAAAGAAATGAGTGCATCAAACTCACTCAAATTTGAATGAAACTACTGTAGATTTGGAGCAGTCACTTTGCTTTTTTCCCCAAAAAAGCAAATTCACACACTTCTGAAGGTTGTATAATGCAATAAATGTATATGAATATCTTTTCACCTGATTTTTCTGCAAATCTGAGTCTTAGCGTGAAACTGTTATGGTTGTAGGATGCGAACTGTTGAACTGACCCCCTCCTTAATGCAGTATCCTGAGACTGGCCATCCAACAAGCAGGCAGACTGAAATATGGGGAGACCTCTACCGGGAGTGTTTGAGCTGGGGATCCTCTCGCTGCATAGGGAAGAAGTGATTAGATTGATATCTGAACAAGGAATTGAGCATGCTATTATAGGATACAGAAATTTTTTTATCTTACAAGATTATGCCATTCTACTTCATAATGAAATTAGGCTAGAGTGTTTCTTCAAGTGAATTACATAAAGCCTAGTACCCTGCAGAAAGACAGATTTGATCTCATTTCAGAATTAACATGAGGATACTTAGGAGATAAGTAGAAGTGCTTAGAAGCTTAATCCCAAATATTTAACTCAAGACTTCAGTAGTGTTGCTTTTTTTTAATGTCCATTACGTGTCTCAAGGTAATAGGTTTAATAGTTAAAAATACTACTTTTTGTCTGATATAGTGGGGAAGAAGGATGGTTTGTGTGTTGTATACTGCACTGATTATACTTAAAACATATTCTCTTGGTGATTTGATCTAGAATCTCTCTGCACTTGTTCTCTTGGAGCAAAGAGATGAAAGGTGAAATCTCATTGCTTGCTCTGCATTGAAATCTGTGAGGTGGCTCTTGAAGCACAACTGAAGCTGCTGCTCCTGGCCTTCCACAATTCGCTTGCAAGCAGCTCTAAGGCTGCCTCTGAAGGAGCTGCCTTGGTACCAGGCCAACCAGAGCAAGGCCCAACTTGCCTCCCACATTCTTTAAACTGAAACGTGTTTCAGACTTATCCTATGGGTATTAATGAATTAGAAAACTGTCTTTGCAAGAACAGGAGAAGTGGAGAAGGAAGGACAAATCTCAAAAAGAATACAGTTCCTTTTGCTCTGTGAGGTTCCACTGTTCTTGGACACTGAGGCTCAGGAGGGCTGAAAGTAGTCTGCTGGGAGGAAGGGAAGGACAGAACAAGGAGGCAGGTGTAGCTTTCCATGTCAGCAGTTGGAAGAACTGTAATGAATACATCAGAGATGTGCACTTGCTCTGAGCCTCATATAAAAGACAAAATTCTCCCCCTTTACTTCCCATGTACCAGCAGATTTTCATTTTTGTTCCTCTTGTTTTTGCTTAGTACTTAAGAGTAGAGAGAAGTCCCTAACAGAGTTAGTAGGATCTGTGTCAGGGAGCTAAAGAAGATGATCTAGCAGCTTGGTACACAGCATTGTGGCTTTTGCATGTATTAGAACTACTTAACATTTTGATGTGTAATCAGAAAATGCTTATGCAACCTTTTCAGGGGAGATACTTAAGAGAAACAAAGACTGCGAGAACTGCACAACTTGCAGAAAATAACTTTATGCCCTTGTTATTGCCTGGAAACACGGATTTTCAAAGCAAAAGCTACTAGGATGAAAGAGAATAGAAAATGAAAGCAATATGCATTCCCCTAGCAAAAGCTATGTTTTAAATTTCTGTTAGGATTATTTACACACGTGGACACTTGAGAACTTGCTTGTTGTTACCTTGTGTAGTCCTAGTTGTATCTACGACCTAACAGGATCATTTCCCTCTATCCTTGTTTTAAAAAAAAAAAAAAAGGTGATAAAGCAAAACAAAACAAAAAACTGTAAAAGCTATCTATGCTTGGCGGAACTTAATTGTCTCCAGTGGCAAGACAAAACATACAGCTAGAAAAAATAGTAGAAAAAATAGATATTGTGGAATATTACTGAGAAGACAGAATTATAAATCAGGCCATAGGTTATAAAAAGGAATAATTAGTATGCAAATACGTAAGCACAAAGTGTTTTAGTAGTAGCTGTACAATTCTGTGTAACATGTAAATATTATACCTCTAAGCATCTAAATTTTTAGTGGCAACAAGAGCAACAGGTGATTTTTATAAAGCAAAAGACTCATTTTAAGCAAGAAGATAATCTGAAGATAGATCTTGATCAATATGGTTATTACTTTTGAAAACTATAATGCATACAGTTATGACTATCTTTCAGGATTTTAAATAAGTGTAATAGCTTTGTTATAGGAGTCTTTGAAATAATTGTTAAAGTACAAAAAGTTGTTTTGGTTGAATATGATCTAAGAATTACTATTCTTTAATTCATTAGAAATGAAATGAATTGTTAGGTACAAAAACATTTTTTACCTATTTTTGTTAGTAGGTATTGATCAAGAATGACTTTAAAGTGCTTTTTCTTCCTATTCTCCTTCAAGTCTTGAAATAAAGCTTATAAAAAAGCTGCTGCTGTAAGAAGCTTTCAGAAACTTTATTTCCAAGTAATTTCTTAAAATGAACAAATGTCACATGATTTAGGATCCAATTCTTCCTTAACTTTTTTTAGTCTGATTCCACCTGCTTTCCAATCTGAACCACAATATTTTATTTTTAGTTGCCTACAAACATAATAGAAGAAAAAATCTTCATAGTTTTTGGAGCTCACTTTATAGATTTATATTGAAATTAAGATTGTCAGTACGATCATTTAGTTTGATTTCTATCGTCTATTTACAGAATCACAGAATTGCAGGGGTTGAAAGGGACCTCAAGAGATCAAGTCCAATCCCTCTGCTTAAACAGGTACCTTGCAATAGGTTACACAGGTAGGAGTCGAGATGAGTCTTGAATATCTCCATAAGAGATGCCACGACTTCCCTAGGCAATCTGTTCCAGTGCTCTATCTCCTTTACAGTGAAGAACGTCTTCTGTATGTTTGTACGAAACTTCCTATGCTCAGGTTTTAGGCCATTTCTCCTTCTATTGCTACACGCCACCAAGAGCCTCATCCATTTACCTCTCATCATCCTTTACATATTTATAAATGTTTATCAGATCCTCCCCCCACGCCTTCAGTCATATTTTCCATAGGCTGAACAGATCAAGGCTACTCAATCTTTCCTCATACAGGAGATGCTCCAGATGCTTGATCATCTTGTGGCTCTCTGCTGGACTCCTTCTAGGAGATCCCTGTCTTTTTCAAATTGGAAATAGCATTTTAAATATGGCCTTACCAGGGTGGAGTAAAGGGGGAGGATTAGTCTGCTGGCTACGCTTTTTTAATGCACCTCAGGATACCATTGGTCTTCTTGACTATAAGGGCACACTTCTGGCTCATGACCAACCTGTTGTCCGTTAGAACATCCAGGTTCTTCTCCACAGAGCTCCTCTTGAGCTGGTCATCCCCTAATCTGTAGTGATGCATGCGGCTATTCCTTCCCAGGTGCGAGGCTATATTTGCTCTTGTTAAATCTCATCAAATGCCACCCTGCCCAATTCTCCAGTCTGTCCAGGTCTTTTTGAATGGTAGCGCAGCCTTCTGGTGTGTCAGCCATTCTTAGCTTTGTATCATCAGCAACCTTACTGAGGGTGAACTCTGTATTTTCATTCAGGTCATTGATGAAGGTGTTGAACAAGACCAGACCCAGAACTGATCCCTGGGGAACTCTGCTAGTTATGGGCTTCCAACCAAACTGACACTGTTGAGAACCCTCTGAGCTCTTCCAGTTAGCCAGTTCTCAAGCCATGTCACTGTCTACTCATCTGTTCCATACTTTAAGTTTCTTAACAAAGGTGTTGTGGGAGATGGTGTCAAATGCCTTGCTGAAGTCAAGGTACACAACATCCACTGTCTTCCACTCCCCCTCCCCCCCATCTACCCAGCTGGTGATGACATCATAGAAGGCAGCCAGGTTGGTCAAGAATGATTTTTCCTTGATGTATGTGTGCTGGCTATTCCTGATAACCTTCTTCTCTTATCAGGTGTAGTCAATGTGGACACACCAGGGGTGTATTTACCTTTTATTTAATGCACATTACAAGGAGTTTTTAGGATGTGAGGTTTTTCTGTGTCTCAAGTAAACTTACAGTTATGAACCTCCAATATTTAATTTGGTAGCATGTGAGGCATTTATCACTATTATCTATTAAAAAATATTGCACAGATAACAATTGGTACATAATTCGTGTTGCTCTCAGTAACTAAAACTGATCCTTACAAGTAAGCAAGTAATCTTACCAGGCCACAAGCAGTTGATCTAATTCTGATGAACTCACTTTTGAAACTGTAAGTTGTAGTAAAAAGCATTTCTGCTATACTACGCTGGATCTTGAATTCGAACTCTTTATTTGGCTTTTATATTTAAGGATAGTTTCAAGGCAGAAGTAAAGAGGCAGTACTTACCAAAAATTATGTGCTGAAAATAATTAAGTACATTAACTTTCTCAAGCAACTTCAATTATTTCAGTTGCAGTGGAAAGGGATCTAAAGTAACAGGCACAGGTATTGCCAGTGTGTAGCAACATATTGGAGGATATGAAGCAAACGTGCTCCCCCTACACAGTGGCCAGAGCAAAAAGTGAATTGTTTTTACCTATGTGTTTCTATAGAAAATGTTCATCAAGGGAGACCAGGCTTTGATTTCATTGCTCTTCCTGAGCTCTCTGCTGCAGCTCCTTTAACACTTCATTGTCTTTAGTGCAGGAGAATAGGAATTCCTATCTTGAAGGACTTTTCAAGACTCTGTCCCTCCACCTTGCATCCTCCCTCCCCTAATTCCTCCTCTTCTAATAAGAACAGCATGATTGTTTACATCAAGTAACAAATCTTTGCTATTGTACTATAACTGGTGCACCTAATTCTGTTGCAACTGTTGTTGTTTTCCACAAATAGCGATATTGATGTGACTGTCATACTGAGTAATTGGTTTCTACAGAGCAGTCAATAGAGAAATGACATATAATGATGTTACATTAGTGTACACACTCACATGGCTTTCGGACAATAACATGCAATTCTTAATAATTTTTCAGCATATCAATTTTATTCTATTTTATTCAATTACTTTCAAAGGCTGCCCTCAAGAGTGAAGGACTGTGCAGATAGAGGAGGAACAATGAATTAGTCTCCAATCATGTCTGTTTCCTGATAATCGTTCTTGAAAAACTGTTGGATTGAATGTCTTTAGTTGGTCAGTTTCTGAAATTGGCCTTTGTGTGCCTTTGTGTTAACTGTTGTTCAGAGATGGAATAATCAAAAATAATTCAGATTGAGCAGCCAAATGAATAAATGCATTATGTCTACATTCATTTAAATATTTGGAAGGAATACAGTATCTTTTTCTTTACTGCTTCAAATGAAATTAGAGAGCAGATGACTTTGTACAAATCTTTACATTCAGTGGAACTAACAGGCAGAACCATGTTTGTAGAACACTATTTTTTTTAATTTGAAAAAGATATTAACAACAAATATCAATTTGCTAAATGTTGTACCTGTTTCAATTAAAAATCTGGACATGTTTCATAATTTTAGAAACAGAGTATTTTGACATCCAGGTTTTTTTAAACATTGCCTTGGTTTGATTTATTGTTTACACTTCTCACTTGAGCAGTTTAAAGGGGCAAATATTTTATCTTTGAAGGAATGCTTATTGCCCAATTTATTCTTCCCCACCCCCCTCCCCCCCAGTATTTCAGAATGGTCTCATATCTGCAGCTCTGAATGAAAGAAACAAAGAATCTTGAATGAGTAATGTTTGAATGCTTTATCAAAATGGCAAGTGTTTGTGTGCTCATAGAATTCTTTAGTTATCCTCAGAATTTTGGGCTACTGTGGATTATGATATGCCTTTCCAAGAGCACAGAACTCTGAATTCAGTTCATCTCTGTTAAAGAGAAATCTCAAGAAAACTGGACGTGGTTGAAGCTCTGATTTTAGTGTTGTATGAGCAAAAGGCCCAGTGACAACTGTTTGTCATAGAAAGGATTTCATTACTGAGTTTATTGACTGGGGGGAAAAAACGTGCTGGTGCATGTGGTACACTGAAAAACGTAATGTCTAAGTATGAAAAGTTAATAAAAAAAATGTTGGTGGTGTGAGAAGATTCTACCTAGGCAATTGATCTCTTGTGATTTGTTCTGTTGTTAATTTAACCACCATTTGTAAATACCTAATAACTCCCTTGCCTGATTTTCTTACAATTGTTCATTTTCTTTTTCCCCTTTAATTGCTTATTTGTGAAGTTGTCCTTACTTGCAGTTAAAGCTGTATGTCAGTATTTTAGAATAGGTATTAGAGGATAATGAGTCTTGAGCTCCTATAACTTTTCTATTATAGTCTTGTCTAGCATACTATCTAGCATACTGGATAGTAATACTGCAGCATTTTGTTCCCTAGATATAAAATAGATAAGAGAACACCCTAGATCGAAAGTAACAATAAGTGCTGGAAACTCAAGGCTGGAGGCTAGTGCAGTGAGCCATAAAAATGAAAGATTTTTAATCAGAGTGTAAAATACATTTTCTAGTATTCCAATATGTCTGCTAATATGGTTAATTATCATCTTTAACTTAATTGGGTTGAAGACTAATGCAGCACAAATGATTATCACTTTCAATAGTATCAGACATTGAATGAACCTCTAGGTTAATGTCTCCTAGTATAAATTAGTGATTTAATTATTAGAGAATCAGAGCACTTGACTGATGCAGAAAGGGCTAGTGAGTGATTTTAAGACTGCTAATTTTTTTCAGTATTTTTCTGATTGAATACTCTCAAAATAGTACATCAGATGCACAGAGACTTACACAGAATCACTAAAGTTGGAAAAGACCTCTAAGATCGTCCAGTCCAAGTGTTCACTTGTCGCCAGTATTTCCCAATAAACCATGTCTCTTCAGCGCAACATCTAAACAATTTTTGAATACCTCCAGGGACAGTGACTCCACCATCTCCATGAGCAGCCCATTCCAATTCCTGACCACTCTCTTGGAGAAGTATTTCCTATCGTACAACCTGAATCTCCCCTGGCTCAACTTGAGGCCATTCCCTCTAGTCCTCTTGCTAGTTACACAGGAAAAGAGGCTGACATCCACCTCACCACAACTTCCCTTCAGGTAGTTGTAAAAAGTGATAAGATTACCCCTGAGCCTTCTCTTCTCCAGCCTGAATAATCACAGCTTCTTCAGCCACTTCTCATAAAGCTTGTAATAACTTCTTTCCAAGTGGGTCACAAGAAGTAAAAATATAGTTATAACTTTTTGTATGCTGATGGACTGAGATTGAAGGAGGTCACATATATTAGGATAAAGTTGGAATAACTCAATTCTGTTAGTCACTATCTTTCCTGCCTGATTTTTCTTCACTGAGAAGAATTTAGCTTTTTTTCTTATAAAAGAACACTCAACTGAATTAGTTTATCAGCTTTTTTTTTTTTTTTCCAGCTAGTTTCCATTGTGAAGCATGACAGTGAAGTGATGAAATATTTATTTTTCTATAAAGTGTTAGGATTTCTATGGTGTTTGTTAAATAAGGAACCAATCACAGAAAAAGTAACTGCATTTTTTCAAATATACAAAGACAGCTTCTAGATTTCTCTAGACAAACTTAGTTGTTTTCAACATCTGAATCTTTTTACATCTCCTTTAAATACAGTATTTTTGTGTAGTTGTTTATAAAGTACAAGTATTAGCTGTATTTGAGATACACTGCTATATCTCATCACAAGAACCTTACTGTTTAATTAGTCAATCCATCAAAGTTAACAAATTCCATGAAATATTCACTAATGCTCCCAGTATGGCTGTAGTATTTTCATTCATTATACTTCTTTCTGTTTCTTACTTATATGGACTTTTTGATGTACGTACATTCCCTTAATGATAATTTTTTAATGATATATAAGGGATTTTAAAGCCCTCTTACTTTAATGCAAAGCAGAAAAATTATGCATATTACCCATGGCCAATGTATCTGTGATGTAGTTATCCAGCTCTGATTCTTATTTTTTTTTTTATGCATATGTGGAGCTGAATTAAGTTATATCCACACAGTAAAATAACCTTGTTCCCAGCTGCCTCAAAACACGTTTCAGCCTCTTTGACCTTCATACATGGTTAATATTTATATTCATTGATTTTTGAATCAATACATCATCTATTCGATTTCACAAAAGTATATTCAAATGCTCTGATTTAATACTTTGAGAGAGTTAGGCTTATAAGCCTTGAACCCATCAGAACTAGCATAAATAACTCAATTCCTTCCTAGTGTGTGAAGAAAACTGCCTGAATCGCCCCACTTGCTTTTTCCATCTATCTAGCATACAAATTCTTCAGTGTTTTCTTGAATGAAGAATACCCCTTCCCCCACCTAGCAATTTGGTAGACCTGAATCTTGGTTATTATTGACAGAATCACAGAATCATAGGGGTTGGAAGGGACCTCAGAGATCATCGAGTCCAACCCCCCTGCCAAAGCAGGTTCC
>JAOWBP010051182.1:1917-16343 GCA_028571105.1 Tragopan temminckii | reverse complement strand
AAGGAGGGAAGGAGGGAAGGAGGGAAGGAGGGAAGGAGGGAAGGAGGGAAGGAGGGAAGGAGGGAAGGAGGGAAGGAATTCTGGCTTTTTATTCACTTTATATGATTTGATCTCTATTGCTTCTGTTTCATGACAGGCTGTGATGCTGTTTCACACAGTAACTATTAAAATAAACACCTAGTCCTCAGTAGAGGTTCAGGTGCTGCATTGTTTTCTCCTTTCTACACACACTTAGTCTAGGAATGCTTTTACACCCAAGGTTAAATCATAAAAGAAAATTCATTATTTGGCAAAGATAGGAAAGAGAACTAATAACACACAAAATTTACTGATCTCTAAGATACTGTCCTGTAGTAATGGACCTAAATCCTTGCCACTAGAAGACATTCATCTTCAATATTCTTTCATTGGTAAAATCCAAGAACTTACTATTGATTATAATTTGATGTTTGAATACATTTATGTGAAGATTAAATCTGCCTTTATCATTTTAGAAGATCGTCAGGTTAAAATTCCTCTTTTCACGCCAAAGTACTAAAATTGACTTGAGATATGATTCCTAGTCGGGCTTCTATACTGCCTTCTTCAGCAATTAAATTGATTGAAAATTGTGGTTTGGGTTTATTTTTTATGGGAATAGATACTGAAGCTAGCCATAGCAGGGAAGCTGGCTTAGCAAGGTGAGCTCACATCCCTGTTGTAACACCTTTGCCCTTTTTAAGCACTAATTGCTTCAGAAGGTAATGACTGTGCCAGCATTTCCAAGTATTGAGTTAGCCTCTTGAGATGTCTTAAAGTTTTTGAAGAAATGTTATTCACCCACAGTCAGACAAAGAAAAAAGAAGAACCAGACTATATCACAGGAATTTCATCTGACCCTTTAATCTATAACAAACTATATTAAGCATTTATGTTCCAGAACCTTATAGCTCTTACTATTAATTTAGGAATACTCAGATCACCAAATCAATAGCTCTCGGTAGCATTTTATTAGCACCTTAAAGAAGATAGCTGTTTGTAGGGTATAGATTTCTGGTTCTAATCTTTATCTTTAGGCAGTCCCACACTGAGAAGAGACACCATTCAGTTTTAACCTACATCCGACTTCTCTTAATCCTAACCTGGGCCTCTTCAAAGTACTACACTTGGTAGCAAATCTGGAAACTAACTTTTGATGAAGATTCTTGGCAAAAACCTCTTTCATTCGTGCTATGGCTATTTTACTGCTATCAAAACCCTGCATTATCTCAACTAACCAGATCTTGCTGAGTTGAAAAAGCCTTTTTATCTAAAGATAGAGGTGTACTCTGTGTGACAGGCTTTTGGAGCCCTAGAGTCAGAATGAAAAGATCCTATAAAGATAAGTATTTTAAGATAGTGAGGTTGCTCATTCAGTAACTCAACATTAAAGGGTGTTCCCACCTTAGTGTATGGGTTAAAAAGACCTGTTCACTGCCTTCTGATCCAAACTCCCCACTAAGTATTCAGCTTCCTGATTTTTTTTGTAGCATAACTTTCTGGCCAGCTGTCTGATGCTTGTTAAGCTCATCAACTTCTCTGCTAAGCAATTAGGACCTTATTGTCTCAACACAGTGCTAGACAACAGTAACTCTGAGGCTTACGTACACACTAGCTGATTTTACCCTCCCTTTCACGTCTGTATGTTAGCATAAACTATGGGGAAATGGCTCTTCAGATCACACCCCACACTGTCATGACTGGACTAGATTCTACTCAGGTTTTCTTCCTAACTTTACAGATCATAACTTCAAAATGCATCATGCAGAAGGAACGCATATAAAAGATTTATGCCAACACATGAAATTATCAGAACTTATTTCTGAATAGTTGCATAGTAAAATAAAATGTTCTGGACTTTTCTAATTTATTTAAGGAAAAACTGAATTAAAACCATGAATTTTAATTGCTTTTGAGAAAGTGAGATGCATGTAAAATTAAGATGAAAAGAATCTTACCAACCCTAATACATTTTGGATGAGAACATCAGAACTAGGAAATGTGTTACTTTTTGGAAGGGTCTTTTTACTCCTCTAATGGAGTACATACAACTTTATACTTACATTAGTACTACCTCTTAATGAGCGAATATAGGAGATGGTAGAACAAAATTTATTCTTTTCGTGTGGCCAGGACCATTAGAGGCCAATATATCACCCATTTCTCAGATGATTCACGATTGGGGGGGAATTGGAAACATGTCATTGTTTTGCCTCGGGGCTTTCAGAGGAGCATCCAGAAATAGGGTCCATGAGTCTTCATGTTAGAGTTGCAAACGTGACAGACAGCCCATGCCTGGGTCCATAAAGGGATCTCTGTGCCTTTAGTGCTCCTCTGACACAAGTCCCAGCGCAGGCCTGGCAGAGGAAAACACGCACCCAGACTTCAAGGAAACAACGAAGCAGTATACATAGTAGAGCTTCACAGTAAATTACATCATGTTATCTGTTAAAAATCTCTGTTTATTATTATGCCTGAGCAACATAGTAAGCCCAGGAAAGCTCCCTCTGTTGAATTAAATTGAAATAGAGGTGAATGGAAAAATTATACTAAGTAATAAAATGTATCATCCTCTCAGGTTATCAGCTGTGCTTCACACTATTGCATCATGGGTCTTAATTTTTTAATGATTATTTATTTGTTATTATTTAGAGTATGTAACTAGTCCTTTCATCAGTAAATTATGTTGAAAGTTTGGCCATAAAGCTAGACTTTAATATACCTTTTATAAATGAATGGTTACATGAATTCATTTTCCTTAAAGCAGGCAGCAATACTTCATATCCTATCTCTTCTGCCATGGATCACATTAGTGGCTATACAAGCAAGCTAGGACACTAGAAAGTGTGTATTTAGCTTATAATACTGCAAATCGCTGCAAAGGGTTTTGTAGGATGGTATGTGAACAAAGCATGCTGTGTTTCACTAGCAATCAGTGCTAACACAAATGTACATAATTTCAAGTAAAGTATACATTTCAGTTAGAAATGGTCAGGAAGTACCACCTGGAATTAAAAATCAGCACACGTAAGATCAGTTATATCATCCTAAATTAACTGTTCTATTAAGTGCGTTTAAAAAAAAAATCAATTTTTAGGCAATCATTAGAAAAATAATTTTTAGAAGTTCTAGTCCAACTCCTAATTAAAGCAACGTTCCAAACGCTCTCCAAGGCTGCTAGGTTTGAACTGCGTATGTTTTCAA
Organism: Tragopan temminckii; assembly: GCA_028571105.1. NCBI lineage: Eukaryota > Metazoa > Chordata > Aves > Galliformes > Phasianidae > Tragopan > Tragopan temminckii. Next base: position 13,121 of record JAOWBP010051182.1, on the reverse strand, counting down.
ACAAAATCCAGGCCATAATATCACAAGCCAGAGAAGCCGACCTGATCTGGGGAAAAAAATAAGAATAAAAAGCTTGGCAGTAATTGCTTCAGAATGGCAGATCTCACAGATGATTCGAACTGTTCAAAGGACGTGGACAAAGTACCTTAGACTATGACTGTATGTAAGCATGGAAAAAAAAATTCCTACGTTCTTTGAGTCCAGTGTAACCAGCAGGAGGAATCCTGGGTGAAATTGTTCAAATACACATCTTAGTTAAACAGCCACCAAGACCTACCAGCCCATATAAATGCTAAGGGCAATCTATTTTACAGCTGCATAATACTATAACTGTCCTTTCCTTTTTTTTTTTTTTTTTTAAATTTTAATAGCAGTTTCGTATTTTTTGTTAATTACAGAGCGGCAGTTAATTAATATGAATCCTTTTTGTTGCATATACATTTACAAAAACTAAATCACATGGCATACAAGGTGAACAAAAGAAGTTGAGCCATAAGTAGGAAAACTTTCAAAAGAAAGGGGAGCATATAAAAACCTCATAGTCTTCATATTTTGGCTTATATGATCAAGAGAGTAGTTTATGCAGGAAAAGGCTTTAAACAAATATTCAAAGGGATACTAACTTGGAAAAAAACCAGTACCTGGCAGGATAGCGATCAAGTAGAGAAAATAACAATGATGGAAATCAACTAGAAGCCTTAGGAAAGACTGGCAGTCACCAAAACGGCACACTAGCATACACTGAGCAGAAACCTACACAGAACTACAACTTGGGCAGATGCCCCCGTGACAAGAAGTGTGCTGGGACACTTCAGTCAGAGAGACACAAGGAGTGCCTTGCGATGCTTCCATTCGTCGTAACATTTTAACCCCAACTGAGCTCACAGCTGAGTGCAGGGGAGACCGTCAAAAGACGGGAATAGTTAAGCTGAGCTTAAAACACAGGTAGCTACACTTAAGGTGCTTAACATTCAGCATGTCAAACATGCTTTGGCGAGAAGCAGTAAAGCAAGAGGCTGGTGGAAAGCAAAATTATGGATTGGATTTGACCAGCTCAAATTATGATGATGATCAAAGCTGCCAGTTGTATGTGACCCTCTAAAGTCTTGCTCCATGCGTGCTGTCTCACAGCCTTAATTAGAAATTCAAAAAGCTGCCAGGGCATTTTTTCCCTGCTGCACGAAGAGATTTTGTTACACTCATTCCAAGCCAAATCCCATTCTCCCATGGATTTTACTGTCAGAAATAAATAATTGGGAAAAAAAAAAAAAAATTGTTCATTTTTTTAAGAGATAACTTTGTGGGATACGTTAACTGTGGCTGTTGTGCAGGTGACTTCTGGAATATCTGAAGTAACGCAGAATAACAGATATTAAAGTATCAAGAAAAAGAAAGGAAGAAGGCAAGAGGATGTTAAACCAAAATCCACTGCACACAGGTAAATGTGCTACATGTAGATAAGCAAGGCTAATATTTGAAACTAGATTCTCCATAAAAGAGCTTATAAAGTATGGCTGAGAAAGAACTGCTTCATTTCTAGAAGACAAACCCAGTTTTGCTTGAAAGATTTTTCTCCCTATCTTGAGCTTTATTTATATTCCTGCTTGTCAATAGTAAGAATTAATTTGTATGAAATAGCTATTTCAAAGTGGCATAGCAGGAGCATTCTTTTCCGTGGATGCTACAGTTTGGCTGATCCGTTGGACACAAAAGCCACGGACACAAAAGCAATGTCCCAGCACACCACGGCTCACACAGGAGTGCTGTGGGGATGCCAGCCCCAGGCCCAGGGCTCCCCAGAGCCCCCCCCAGAAGTCCACTATAGTAGGAGAAAAACTATTTTTGATTTTCCATATCATCTTTTCTATAGCATAGCTCATGCTATGAGCTCTGAGCATACGCCATCGCTGTGGATCTGCACTGCTAACTGTCATTTCATTGTTGTAAGGGTTGTTATAATATATGATTGCATAGATGTAATGTATGGCTTATTTTAAATTGAGGACAAGAAGCCAACTGAAGTCGTAGTGTCACCATTGCCACGTAGTTATGCTTAATGTGCACACTGTAGACTGTAAACATTTTTGTCCTCATAAACATGCAGCAATTGAGCTTAAGAGAAACTTCTCAGGTAGAGTGACCTTAATCATATTTTCCTGCAGTATGAAGATTAGTTTTTTTTCTGTAGTCTCTCAGAAACAGTATGTAAGAACAACCCAGTGTGGACTTAAATTAACTGAAGCTGAATTCTATTGATGATAATCTGTGTTTTTTAATTATTCTTGTCTCCTCTCAAATGAACTCTGTAAGTTTTCCACCCCATTGTAATAATTTTCTTAGAATTATATTTTAATAAGTTTAGTGGCATAGCAGCAGTGCATAAAGCCGCTGTGTAAAATGCTCTGGCTCCAAACACACCCTTGGGTTTTCATTAATGGCATTTACAACTTGAGATTTTACATTTCAGTGAAGATATAAAAAAAATTATGCATTCTATCTTTTTTCCCCTCCATAATCTGAAACAGACACCGTCCAGAACTCTGACACTTCCATGTATGTAGGAGACAACTGCTCCTTTAGCAGCCTGAAAACTCAACACTCTGCTGGCTGGAAAAGAAATCCAGCCACTTCTCAAGGTAAAAGCAAGAGTATAACAACAGGCTCCCTTGCAAGACGCTGCAGGAATGTCATTTAAATTAACGCATCTCAGTAGGGCATGCACACACAAAACCTGCAACCACACTTAAGGACTATGTAAGCACACCTCACCTAAATTTTAGCAACCTATGACTGCTACCAGCAACAGAAATAGCGAGGCCGGTCCCCTGGATTCCCTTGTGGACTGAGCAGTTCCCAGAGGGCTGCCTGCCAGCTCTTTCCTGGCCCGTTCCAAGCAGGTGCACAGAGCTGAGGATGCAAGGCTGTGCTGCACCATGCTGCAACCACATCTCTGCAAGATGCTGGAGCTATATACTTGTTTAAGAAAAACGGTTTCATAAAGAGACCTTGAAAACACAAGGCATCTGAGGATATGTGAAATTGAAGGAGATCTTGGGCAATTTGGTCACTGCTGGCTGTGCCCCATATCAGCTCTGTGTAGTCCTAACTTCACCAGGGATCCAATTTACACCAAAACACAGCTGTGGAATGTTGGGCTTGACATCATGCTGAATGCCATGAGCATAGTAAGGGGATGATCACATCTTAATTCTGTCTGACACAATTCCTGTCTCTGGAGAGGCAGCTATGGCTACGTGTTACAGTAACAACTGTGTATCAGTTACTTAGAAAATAATTCAAGAATTATTTGTAATAAATATATTTCCTAAAATTCATCTTGAGCTCATCTCAGGAAGGAAATGAGCTCTCAAAATCCATAACCATCTGGTCTTCATTCTTTTTTTCCATCCCCTCCCTAGTACAAGCAGATTCGATCTCATTTACCCTAATTCAGACCCAGTGTAGCTGCACCATGACAGTTCAAAAGGACCCAAATATCCCTGCATTTTGACTTTCAGTTTTTGGATTAAAAAATGAACACAACTTTGGTTTCTGCAAGAGTTCCCACAAGTTTTCTTTGGTGATACAAATGGTACAACCAGCTGCCTATTTTACAGGCAAAGCAGAGCGCTAATTACAAAAATGTCACTATCCATAGAACATGCGTTTTCTTTAAATGAATTGTGATTTTTGCATATATTTCACATTTGTATCTATATATGCATATTATCTTCAAATTTTAAGTCTAATTTGCATTTCAGAATATGACACTGTAATTTGATTTTCCCAGATATATCACTCTTAATTAATCCTAACAGTTACCCAGCTTTTTTTACATTTCAATTATCACTATTTAAAGTTGAGAAGAGACTTCTAATTGATCTAAATTACATATTCAAATTAGCCTTTTATGAGCTCAAATTAACATACCATACACTCATTTTATTTAATTGGGTTCCCAAAACATCACCAAAGTTAATTTTTAATATATTAATTAGTATGAATTCACAAATAATGAAACTACACTAAATTCCTCTAACTGAAATCTCCCCTTCAAATAGCACCTTTAGCAGCTTTCAAGGTTTAATAAGGCATGAAATACTCCTCCCCCACAGCTCCTCCAAAGTAACAACACACAGCCCAGCACAGAGCCCTGCATTCACAAGCCTTGATTCCTCAGGTTCTTTAATACCTACTGAAGGAGAGCTCAGACGGCCCTGCTTGATCCCAGTTGCTACCCACCTATATTAGGAGTATGAAAAGTAAAAATAATATTTTTAAGACTAGGAATCTATATCTGCTCACTTTTAAAATCCTGTTTTTTATTCTTTATTACTGAAAATTTCTGATCTTTCAGAACCTGTCCAAGTGATCAGGTGCTGACCTCACTCTAACACACCCTTGGATTCTCACAAGTCTATAGAACACAGTTTCATCCATTTTCTAACTCTTAGACTGGAAGCTGAGCTCTGGAGCTCTGAGCTTTAGCTGTTATCTAAACCTATGTGTGACTGACTGTGATATCCAGCCACTTACACCACGGCTTAAGTGGTAAACCAGAAGCCTTAAGATACATGGAGGCTTCAGCTGCAGCCTGGTTCTGTTGAAATGCCACAAGTGACAGCTTTCCTAAGGAATGTCTTGATTACAGAAGCATACAGCTCTGAAGTTGTCATCACTCTACTTCTGTTTTCAATTTCAATTTAAACATCTTAAAAAAAAAAAACAGAGTTTTCATGTTAACTCAAGTCCGTTACCCTGAAAACTTATTTTTTTCCTGAGTATTTCAATGATACATTTGGCTTAGCTGGGTGATAGACCCATCTGCAGGAGTTCTCTGCTTCCAGAGATGAACCATCAGTGTTTCCCTCAAAAAGTCATTCATTTGGAGAAGTTCAGTAAACTCCTGACACAAAGTTCATCTGTTTGTAAAATAAAACCTATAAATTTCCACATTGCTTACTAGCACTTACAGAGCACATTGCGTGATTCACTTTTTTGCTACTGAATGTAATCCTCTGTTCTTCAAAAATTAAAAGGCTTAGGCTTTTTATACTTTAGCTGAAGCACCTCTACATGTTAATCGCTGCAGATGGTAATGGAAACATGGCAAAGGGGTGCAATCTCAGCTCTGAATGAGCTTGCCTAAGAAAGGAACTGTCCAGAATTCTTGGTTCTTCGGAAAACTCAACACTTCAAAATTTGGTCTCAGTCCAATTTAGAATTAAATCTGCTTTAAAAAGCTTATTTCAAGCAGAAAATTCTGTAGGATTCTTGCTTTTGGGAAGCCAAAAGCTGAAGTTTTCAAAGCATTATGTTTCTTATACTCATCAGTTGCTGAAAATGTTGATACAACTCACATAGCTAATCCTTAACCAAGGAACATGCTCAATTCAGATGTGCTCAGTAACAAATCTTGTGGCCCTAGTTACTGTTTCTTACTAGATTCATTTCTGCTCATAATAGGAAATTATGTCCAATAGATACATGTATAAATAGTATGTTGACTCCTCCTAAGACTCCTCCTTATGCACAACTTTGGCTATCTTGTACACCTTTAAAATACCCTTTAGTTCATGGTCCTTATGGAATACTTTGAGTTTTACCGCAGAGTAAGGAACACAAGCAAACCAGAACAAATTTTCATGTTTCTGCTACTACCGGATTATAACAAAGAAAATAACAGTTCTGCCAAAGCAAAGTATATATGCTCTGCAACTGAGGTGAGGCAAAGTGTGGAATACAAAGCCTACAGTGCTGCAAGTCCAGCAAAATCAATAAAGAAACTGCAACACAGAATGATACATACGTCAGCTGATGTTTTTGAAGTATAAAGGTAGAAAGTTATTGTTAATGGAAACAGCTCAAGTGGAAAAATATAGTTCTCTGCCCACTTCAGGATTATATTCAAACTTTGAGTCATCGCCTCTTTTTTTGGGAGTTGATTTCTGAAGAATCTTACTCTTGGGACCAACTGTCCGTCCCAAGGTCAGTCATCTTGAGTTCACCAAAACTCCTTAGAAGACAGCACTGAGCTAACTTCTACCAGACAAAGGACTTCAAAAGTTTTGGAAAGAAAAAATTACTCACTGAAGTGCAGACACTACCACAGGAGAAGCTGACCAGTGCTAGATTTTACCTTGTTTACAGTTTAAAAACTGGAGTTTGTGTCTTTCATTATCCATTTCCTGACAATCTATGCTTTATTCAACAAGAATTCCACACACTCATGAGCAAAAGGTTTTGAATTTGGATAAGCAATACTACAGAGATGTCTACATGGTTGCATAGAGGGGATCTGTGAAGACAAAGTACAGCTCCAGTATTACAAAATAACAAAGGATTACTCTTGCTCTAGCTGCGTGATGGCTGCACCTGGAGTCAAAGTACTTGCCAGGTACCATATGGCCAATCTGAATTTCTTTAAGGGAAAATTTACCTTCAGTTAGACACATAAGAAAAGGAGTACTTTCACAACACCGAATGTTACCAGAAGGCGTATTTTGTTTTCCTCTTTTCACAAGGCAGTTCAGCATTTGCTGTTTATCAATCCAATTATGCCAGAATCAGCCTACAGTTAATCTGTAAGACAAGCTTTGAATAGTGAGTAAGCTAAAAATCAGCAGATCGAAACACTTACTTGTTTTAAAGCCAAAACTTCAAAAACTGAAATTAAATCTACTCCTCATTACTCAAATTGCCTCAAAGTCTAAATCTTTTTCTATTTTAAAGGGTATAGACAAGAATCTAAGTCATTTAATTTGGTATTTTGACTGAATGAGGGTTGTTGGTTTTTTTTAAATATATATCTACAAAGGAATTCTAAAACCTCCCATCTCATTTTATTAGTTTGTTGCTTCAATACTTAAATGTGTATTAGCCACACTTTACTTGTTATTTACTACAACAACATATAGCTAAATTGATTTACAATAAACCACTTCCTTAACTAATCCCCAAAACCTGGCAGAAATCCAGAACCAAATCCAACTCTCCTCCTTCATGGCCTGGTTTCAAGCTTGAGTAATGAAGTCATGCCTGATTTATAGAGACAGGCAGCTCCGAACATGAAGAAAAGTTGCACTGGTTTACCTAAAGACACTTTAGACAATTTAGAAAATCAGCTTCTGCAAACTCTCAGATGCCTACTTATTCCAGCCCAGGTTCACACCAGCCTAATTCATAAGAATGAGTAATTTATGTGTGATTTCTCCTATAAAAAAAAATGCGGTGCCAAATAACAAATCCATAGCAGCTGCCATAAATAAACATAACTTTGTCAATTAGATACTGCACTTGAGCTAATTGAGAGAGCTTTATTTAATTGGGTGAAGTGCTGCAAGGCTTTCAGGGCTTGAGCTAGCATCTCAACACAGCACTGGTTTTGCACGGTTGCTGTGCAAAAAGGCCGACAGCAGGGCTGATTTGGGTGCATTTGTGATTCCCCCACCTCTGATGATTTTTCCCCCAACCTCAATACCTACTGTGCTGCCTCTTCAGTCTTCTAACAGTCACCTGGGGGTTCTGAGTTGGTTCCAGGTAACTGATTATGGCTAAAAATAACCTTCATATAAAAAGGAGCTCATTGTAGCGGGCAGTGCTCAGGGAGGCAGTGCTTTAGCTGGGATGGATGGAAATAAAAACGATGCTAAGCTTTTTGGAAGCACAGTGCTTTTCTCACAAACCAGATGCAGGGCAGCGCTCGCTGCACAAGAGCTCTCTGTATGATCTGCAGAATCCAGCTCTCTGTTTGCCTCAGGAGCTGAACGGCGATTCTGTCTTTTGGATATGTGAAACAAAAAAGGGGGGGAGGAAAAAAGAAAAAGACTTTAATGGCTTATATACAAAACACACTTTTATCCTGATCGGTTTGATTTCATATCAATGCTTTTGATTTATACAAGGTGATTTTTTCCATTCTCATCATGTGTCCTCTTCAGTCACAGATTTAATTAAGATTAGGAAAATGAAAAGGTACTGAAAATTAGTCTGATTTTTGAGACAACATCTGTAACAATTATTCATTCAGGACAAGCCAGAAAAGATTATGCATGTAATACATTTTGAGGAGACTGAATATATACCCTACAGTAATTTCTAATTTATGGAATACAAAGTAATTTTATGCTAGACAAGTGTCCCCTGCAATTAATAATTCATTTTTATGGAATCTCACAGCTCCCTTTTCTGGGCTCAGTTTATGGAAGATGCAAGTCTGCAGGAGTCCTTGGACCAGCTGGCTGAGACACCCTCAATATACAGAATGCCTTTCACCTTCCTTCCTAATAGAAACTCCTAACCACTGTTTGAAGATCACCATTTTCCCCCACATCATCTATAGTTTTCTCTACCAGATATAAGCATCACAGTGAGAAGAGAGCAACAGGAAAAAGCAGACCATTTTTTTCCAAGCAACACTGCACTTCACACGCTGTCTGAGGATGTAGCTGGAAGCAGGCTTTGTTGGGGAAGCAAGCTCGGCCAAAGCAAGTGCCTCGTAATTTAGGAATCCCTGTCACAAGCTCCATGTAACCAGCCTCAGGAACAAAGCATTATCTTCTGATAGTGGGTGGTAAGACAAGGCAGCAATGCTCTCACTTGAAGTATTGCTCCAATCAGTAAGGCTTCGTACAGTCATACTTCTGCTCAGAAGGTCTACTTCCCTTCCTCTCCCTCCCCACTCATGAAACCATTACATTCACTGATTCAATTTAGATTAGAAAGAATAAAAGATGGCAAATGTTTGCATCAGTGCCCAATTAGGGCCGCAGTAATTCCACATTGTAATTCATTTTTATGTGGTTTTCAGTAAAGGGGGGAGGGCAGTGATCCAATAGCCATTCAGTAAAACTGTCCTTTTCAAATCTTTCTTTCAGACACCCGGTTGGTGGCACAGCCTCTCCCTCCCTGGCAGGGGTTCAGGGTGTTGGTGTTGCCAGAGCTGGTGCCAAGTTTGGGGGGGCTCTGAGTGAGAGAGGAACGTGCTGAGGATGCATCCCACAGCATCACCAGGTGGCAATGGAACAGGGGAGAAAGCTTTGTCCCTAGCACTTGGAAGTCAAAGCTACTTAACACAAAATCAAGCACAGCCATGAATAAGAACAGGAAAGCCAACACAAATTCATACTGAAAGAAGAAGCCGAAGAAAAACACTCAAAACAAACTAGAGCAGTGAATAAACCATAAGGTACTGCATTCTTGTGCCAACACAGCCCCTTCTGCCACTGCCGTAGGCCTTCCCTCTGCTTTCAGAAACACATCCCAGGCTCCTACCAAATTTTGTACATGGATGCACATGTGTTTGCATGCACAAGTGCTGGCAACAGAGATTCTTAGTCATCCTCTGCCCTCATTTGTATTGGAGCAACATCCCCTGGAGTACGCTGTTCACACACAAACTTCCATCTCTGTCTGCATGGAACTGCTACTCAAAAGCAGCAGTCCTTTACTGCTTGGGTGAACATGTCTACAAACAGACCAGCTGAAAAGGTCACATAACACGTTAAAAGCCAAGAAGGAAGACTTTGGGTGTAAACTAATTGAAAAATTGAAGATCAAAAGTTAAAAATCAGTGTCCTTTGACGTTTAACAAGAGTATGGGAATTAACTGTACTGATTGTTCTGCTGAAGGCCTAAGATAATAACTGATGTATATGCCCAGGTCAGTATACAGATACATACAAAAACATGACAGAAAAGTGAAATACAAAGGTGAGAAGAAAAATATAAATCTATACAGCTTTTGAAAACATTTTTGCAAAATTTTACCTTGCAAAGTCTACATCTATTACACATCCAAATTACTCAGAAGCACTTGCAGTAATTCTTTGATCTGGTCCTCCTTCCATACCCATCACAGAACATAAAATGGAACTAAAATTTACATCACACACTTGAGATACTGAGTAATCTAGTTGCAAACCCACAAGTGAGTCATGAAGCACATCCCAAACCACTTGACAGTTGACTAAAAAAGCCCTAACCTCCAGCCAACACAGATTTGTTAGCATGGGTTTTTAAGCACGATGATACCACAAGTGCATTACTAGCAGGTCAGACACATTTAAATCCTTTTTAAAGTACCAAACTGAAATAGCCCCAGGAAAAATTACTATTTAATCAAAACACGTTGCTTAACTTTTACATTTAAATCTGAAAAATCAAGGTCTTGTGGTATAATTTCACAAACTGCACTCAGCAAACTGCAGTGCAGGGAGATGCTCACATTCACAGAACAGACCTCAGCTCTGGACAGCACTGCTGCATCCTTCTAGGAAGAGGTTGCTCTCAGAAGTAATTTAAGGATTCATATTTTCTTCTTCATCCAGAATGCCCAGGAATAACTTTCAAGACTTGAACTACAAAGCTTTGCAATCTACCTAGAACTGCTCAGTTGGACAGGCCCTTTGAAGACCGAGTCCACCTACCCGATCTCTTCAGGGCTAAGCAAAAGTTAAATCTAGTGCTGAAGGCATTGTCCAAAGGTCTCTTGAATGCTGACAGGCATGGGCCATCCACCAGCTGGATTATCTTATTTAAGAACTGCCCCTAAAGAAATCTTATAAATAAATAACAGTTTTACTTCTACTTACTCTAATATCAAGCAGTCTGAAGACATACACTAATGGATGACAGCTGGTTATTCCAGAGTTCACTAGTAGCAGCCTCGTATGAAAGATGGCGACCTACACAAAAACAAGTCTGCACTTCTGGAAAGATTATTTCTCTGTATTGAAGAGGTATGCAGTGCAGAATCCCCTCACGGCAGTATTTAGAAACACACTGCTGTAAATACTGCAGAAAAAATGTTCCATCTTCAGATACACCAGTTTGTTAGGGGTTCTGTACTCTCGAGAGAAAGACAAGTAAACCTCTGAAAAAATCTGGACAGAGAACAGCAATTTTTTATGAGCAATGGATGAGCAAAAGAAAAGGTACAAGCAGAACCTGTAGGCTAAGGCTATCTTCTGAGTAACCTTAGGACTCTTATATTTCTGCTGAAAGTGAAAATATAATTACAAAAAGCTATTCGCAAGTATTTACAAGAGTGAAGAGTCAAGACTGATGTTCACAGACTTTCGTATTTGCTTCTCATGCACATTTGCCTGACAATTTGTTTGCAGTGAGCAGATCGATCTGTTGTAGTATTTTGTACACAGAAGGAGACAGATTACGAGAGCAAGTGACAGGGCAGCTCAATAAAG
>JAOWBP010051181.1:0-16347 GCA_028571105.1 Tragopan temminckii | reverse complement strand
GAATGAGCAAGAAAGAATCTTCGGAATTTGTAGAATACAATAATTGAAAGGTTTAACTGGGAAAAAGATTTAGCTGGGCTTAGTGTTTCCTGCATGTCAGGTCCTTGGTTATGCTCCTGCTTTTAATCTTGTTGCTGTGCGGCGGGGGAGCAGGAAGGCAGGCAGGGTCAGCTGAGCGCGCCAGGCCAGGGCTCTTCCCTGGAGCGTGATGAGCTCGGTGCTGGTGGTGTGGCCAAGGTGTTCCCTGGCCTCAGGAGGAAACCGTGGCTCTCTCTGGTAACACGCCACATTTCACAGCGTCATGCTGAAATGCGTGCATTGGGTTTGCTGTTGTTTTGGAATGGAAAGACAAAATAATACGTGGCTTGGTAACACAACCCCTTCACGTTGAGGTATTAGGGCATTTTGGAAAGGTTGTGCACGCCAGCGCTGGCTGCTTGTGTGCTTATAGGAAACGCGTGTGGCTGTGTGGGCTCGGCAGGGAGCAGGGCTGGCAGCTCTCCGGAGCGCTCTGCTCTAATCCTGGGCCGAAAGCAGTTTATCTTTATGTGTCGTCTTGTATATAAGAAACAACGCTAAACCCACCAAAACTCATTTCATATGTAGCTTTTTTCTACAGCCTTCAGATCAAAGTTATTTTCTTCAGGCTGGACTAAATTATACGCAGGTCCCAGGAGTGAAGGACACTGAATTAATGCACTGTGTCACCCAGTCCTGGCTATAGAATATTTTTATCCAAGTGTGAGACGCAACATCTCTTTACTATTTCATTAAAAATTAATGTGCAGATTGCCAAAAAGCAAAATGCATAAATAACAAACAAATTTTGAGCAGGCTTTGTGTGTGGAGTCATCTTAAGAAGGATTTTTTTTTCCCCCTCAAGTATCAGATTACTTCTATATATATATTTAATCAGTATTTGTTCTCATTTAGCTCATTAGCAGAGGTACTCTAATCTCAGTAAAGTGTACCTTTCCTGTGCTGATGGGTCCTGGACTAAGCGCTTTAAGAGGAAAGCAGTGTTTCTGGCTACAGGCTGAGCACTGTGCTAGTGGCCCGTGCACGTCTGCTTTCTCACTCTTGTTGGTGGAGCTTATTGGGTCAAACCTGACTACAGTTATTTGAAACTTCCTGAAACTGGTCTTTGCTCTCACATTTGTAAAAAGAATAGGGCTGATTATATAAATCCCTGGAATTAAACTTGCCTTGGTATACATAAAACTATGAGATACGTTATGTATTGTGCATATGCATTACATATGCATATGTAGGTATATTCTTAAATCACGGTGATTGAAAAATAAATTGAAAGATATAACGTAGTGGAATAAATGGAGATTTATACAGAATGCTGCTCTTGTTAATTGGACAGAAATATATTTCAAACAACTCTTTCTTGTGCTATAGAGCAAGATTATTTTCTAACATTTTAGAACACCGTGACATAAAAATAATTCAGCATCAACTAAATCTCCATTTATTGCACACCCATTTTGTTCAAATAAAGTATGTCCCTTTATGGCAGTTTTAACCCCATTTATCCTCGTACGCAAGTGCTCACCTGTTATTTACTCACATAAGAGAAGGTCGATACCGCAGAACAAGGGGAGTGCTCTGTTGTGACATAAGCCATACATATTCATTAGCTCTGCTGTCCCTCTGGACATTTGCATGTGGTATGTTCTGATGATCTTCATTTGGCAAAAGGAAGTGAGCATAAGAAGGAAATTGTCTTAATGGATTTATGATATGTGAAAAAAAGGGTTTTTAAATGCTTTATTTGCAGCAAGGAAGAAGAGCGTAATTCTAAGTATAAATGAAAAAAAAAAAGATGTTAAAGGAAAGAAATTACTGAGTCATGGTTAACAACAGAAAAGGAAAAATAATAGATTCCAGTATTTGAAAATTACAATTTTCAGATAATAATTTTTTGGCCAGAAGAGTTTAGTTCAGAATGTGAATGTTCCATGTTGGAAACTCATTCCTTTTGCTTCTCACTGACTTACTAAAGCATGAGTTTGTTCTTCTGCATTTTACCTGATGCACCTGATTACATGAGAAAAACAGCAAAGCAGCGAAAGCATTGTATCTGCTCTGCTTTTAAGGATATCTGTTACTCTCTTTCAAGGCAAATGTGCCTCTACCTCCAATTCTAGAAAGGGAACCAAGTAAAAGACTGCTCCTACTAGTTTGTTGATTAAAAAGAGAATATAATTTAGCTAAAAGCTTCAGCCAGTTTTACTGGAGACTTGGACTGAGTGCTTAAGTAGGAGCAGAATCATGCTTGTGGTCTAAACTATTCTTTTCTTGCAAATGTGCTTTAATATCTGTGTGGGATGGTCAAACTACATTCATTTATGACTCTATCTTACAGTGTAAATATTTTAATTCTTAGAAACACTACAGTTATCCTGCAGTAGTTACATTGATGCACATGTCTACATAGGCATAAATTGCAGATTATGTGGTATATTGCACCTATGCAAAATATATTGCAAGTGTGTTCTGCGTCCTGTGAAAAGTGGATGATTGGATTTTGTTTATTTTAAGTTATTCTTACTTTTGTTTGCATTTACTGTTCTTCTGAATATTAATTGTCTCAGAAGTTATTATTGCCTTCTTTGTTTGGTGATAACAAAATATGCTGGGTTGTTTAAAAGCAGTGTAGTGTTCAGAGATACTTGAAGGAAACAGCTTAAAAATATAAAGCCTAGCAAGAAGTGTCTTAATATGTGAAAAGAAAATTAATTGCAATTATTGTCTTCCTTAGTGTGTTTTCTAGTTTAGAAAAGTGTTACCAACAGATGAGTACAGTGAGGGCAGATTGATGTAGTAAAATATTTTAAGATATACTGAAATTTATCACAAATAAAACCAACTGTGTGTGTGGAAGGGTTCTGACACATACATGCATAAATGGCTTTACTTTCGGTACACGATGATAGTGCATCCATGTGGTTACCTTGTATGTGTGGAGTGTAGGACTGAGAATGCTTTTGTGCTGGTGAACTGCTGCCACAGAGCCACTGCTACCTCCAGTGGGCAGCATCCAGGGAGCTCCTGTGGGCGCCCTGTCCCTGCCACTGCTACTTGGGGGGCTGACAGATCCAGCCTGCTTCTGCTGGCTAAATACAAGAGTGCCATCTCTGGACCTACATTTCCTCTGCGTGCTTATTCTCCTTATTTCTCTTTCATAAGGCTTTTGAAGCTGATGAATCTGCTAAAGGATGTTCAGCCAGAAATGGCGTTGTGATTATCAAAGGCACTGCTTTATGTAAATGGCAGGGAGGGGGCTTGGAAGGAGAGAACTCATTTGCTGCAGATGTATTGTAATTTGCTGTCCTGAGGTGCGAAAGTGTGATTTAAAAGGAATAATCATTTGACAGTATTTAAATGAGATAATTGGGATGTATTAGTTTGAGATTCCAAGTCTGGGGTTTTGTTCTTAACTGGTTCCAGGCTCTCCTAAAATATCTTGCGTTTTTGTTATTGCTTTTATCTTTTAAGTACTGTTGACATATATGTGATCCTCAATATTACTCGTGATTTAAGTGTTTTGTTTTAAAGATTGAAATGTTTTCACTGTCCCTGCTAAATGGGAATTATATTGTAAACACCCTGCCAACAGCTTGCTCCCACTGATGCGCGTGGCATGCGTAGGCTATGTATAATAAGAGGAAGACCAGACCCTCACCAAAAATGCTGAGAGCACTTTCCAGGTCTGTTTTCCTGGGTTTGTGGTTGCCATTTGCTGCATAAAGCTTCCAAAGCTGGCTCCGTATAACTGGGCAGCTCAGCTGGAGGCTCATCCTCCCACCAAATCCTTTGACGTCAAAGGAGATCCTCATGGACTGGAGCAGAGGTCTTCACTGAGTAATTAGAAAATAAATGTGGGAATCATTTTCTTTCTTTCTTTTTTTTTTTTTTTCCTCTGCAAAACGTAATTAGCTCAATCCACTCTTCAAAATCCCTTCTGTTTCCAATTAAGAGAGATCAGTTGCACTATCTTCAAATAGCTGAAATTATGCTTATTAATAAAAAATGGAGTGTAAAAGAAATGTTTTATCTTGAATTAATTTTTATTATTATGGGACATACGACAATATACAGGCTTACAAAATATTATCAGATTTACTGTAAATTCAGGAAGTTGTACATCCTACATCTTGCACAGCGGCTGTGGCATGACTCATTTATTCAACAATTTCCCATGCTTAAGGTGGACATTAAAATGTGGATGTAGGACCTGATCCTCAAGGTAATGACACCTTCAGCCCTTACTGAAATTTGGGAAGTCCTGGCGTATTCCCAGTGAAGCACCTCTATGTAAGTCAGTGACTGTTTTTGAAGCACTGATCTCTGCGTGTCCACAAGAAGCAATCTCTAGGCTAAAATCATTGTGTTCCATAGTGTAAATACTCAGTGTCTTGAATAAGTGGAGGCAGAGCTGAAAGTAGCAGTTCAGTGGACATGGACAGCTTTGGCTAAATATGCAGCAGTTTGAAATAATAAAGTTCCAGGTCCACTGACAAATCTAGAAGGAAGAAGCCTGGTGGCACTTGGAGCTGAGTGTGCTTGTATCAGTGGTTATGGCAGTTCTCAGAAATACCTCATTCATTTGTTCACACTGCTGTGGGCTATCTCTTTTCCATAGAGCTTTAAGCAGTTGCTTAGAGCGTGTTTAACCACATGCCTGAAGTAAAGAACCTTCTTCAGCAGGTTTACTAACGAACCTGCAGATTTGAGCTAGATAGGGCCTAAGACACTCCAGGGATGGATGAGGCAGACGCAGTGAAACCATGACAGGAGAATTGCTTTGTTTTGCCTCAGGTATGTTGAAATAATGCTTGGAGGCCCCTGACCTAAACGGGAGCTCTGGTAGCTGGCTGGGAAGGTTGGTGAGCAGCCCTGTTCCTAGCTCCCAGTGCACAGTGGCTGCATGTTGTACGGGTTTATTCCTCAACATTTCTGAAACTGCAGTGCAACCTGTTCAGGAAGTTGTTTATGATTTAATTTCAGCTTGATTATTTCATTATAAATGTGAATGGATAGAGAAGTGTACTGACATCCCAGTGTCTTTGCCTACAGCAGAGCATTGCTAATGTGCAGTTAGCTGGAAGGCTTCCTACCACTCAGACTTGTCTTTGGGATGCAGCAAATCCTTTGTTGTGTTTTCACTCAGTTTGGTCCTGGCCAGTATTTTTACACTTTTCTGTGCCTTTCAAGAAAGCATTTCAGCTTCCTTCCATTCAGATTGAAAGGAGAGGCATGTTATTATTTTTCTTTTGTAACAGATCTAATCCTGTGAGGAGCTGAGCGGTTCCACCCAATACCGAGGGCAGCAGGGGTAGAGGGATCTTTGCATGCACAAACTCACTTGGGCTCCAGCAGGATTGGGCCCCTCTGGCCATCCAGGCTGTGTAGGCTGCCACTTGTTTCTTTTTGCATTCAGATTTCAAAGTTGTTTTTATTTTCCTTATTCTGGCATTATTTCTTTTTTGTTTTGTTTTTACCCATAAGTCTGAATTTGAAAGTGGTCTTCTGCCAAACAGAATTATGCGTGTGAAGCTGATAAAGTATTATTTATTAGATTTTACGTTTTCGGGCTTAGCGTACAAAATTAGAAGGGAAAAAAAATAATAGTCAAACACATAGTTCAGAGTAATTGAATAATGAAATTGTTGACTGTAATTACTTTAGATGTAATTTATATAGTTCCAACTGCAAGAATTATTGAGGAGAAATGCGTAGCAGGGCTGTCAGTACAAGGAAAAATAGATACTGCTAAAAAAGCCTACAGTGCCTTTCCTATGTAATGTATTAAATTTATCTTAAAAGCAATTCTCTGATAAGTATATACCTTTACTTAAAGAACAGAATCCTTTCCTTTTGCCTTTTACTGCTCATACCAATGCAGTTTACACAGCCCAATGTTGATATCTAAGAGGATTCTTAAGTTAGAAAAAAAAAAAAAAAAAAATAATAATAATAATAATACATTTAGCCTTCATTGCTTCTGGATTTTAGTGAATTAGTAAGCAAATGTGCTATGTACAGGGCTGTGGGTTATGCCAGATTTTAAGTGATTCTAAAAAAACCATAATATAATAAATCTCTAAATATACCTTATTTACCTGATATGAGGCATTTATATCATCATTGGAATTCTTAACAAAAGAATTGCAGGAGGTAGGTTAGCTCAAGCAAAAGCAACTAATAAAATACAATTGAAAATGCACAGGGGAAATGCACAGGCTACAAACACTAAGAAATTTAGGGGGAAAAGAAAGCATGTTTACATAACTAAAGGAGCCTACAACTTCTTCTTTTCTTTTTTTTTTTCCAAATCAGACATCTGACTCTTGTCAAACAATTATTGAGTTATTAACAAAGGGAGTTAAACCTAACAAAGTTTGCTTCTTTTTCAATTAATATTAAATTGAGGAAATGCCTCTTTGTGCTCCTGAATGAAGACCATTCCAGTGGACAAAATGTAAATACGGATTTCTTCACTGCATACTAATGCAAAAAATATGCTTATGGTTAACTATTAACCTATGCTTCCAAATAACACTAATGATTGCAATGTGCTGGAATAAATGCTCATGTTTCATGGGATGAGAACAGTCCTGTTCTCTTAAGCTTATCTAATCAATGCCTAATCCTGCCTTTACAGCCTTTGCTAAATGCATTGGTATTTAATATGCATCAATAAATAAACTTTAAATTATTGTGCAGTGAGCATATCCAAAGATAGCATGACAGTGTGAATCTACTGGTCTGTCTACCAATTATTCCAAATGAAGAATGCTGATGATGTGATTTCCTCCTGCCTCTTACAATGGATAGTTCAGATTTTCTGACGTTCTTTTGCAGCCATATAACAAAGCAAATAAATTAATCTTATACAATTCAAAGAATTAAATTTTTGAACCATCTAAACAGATGTCCCCACTAAGAGATAGAATTATTTTATTTAAAATCTTTTTAAATCTATTCTAAAGGAACAGATCAATTGGTGGAATTGTTAAGTATTTGTAGAAGGTATTTTGAAAAGCTTGCTAAGTGGTAGTATATGATGTATGTTGTTACACTCTGACCTACTGTATTACCTCTTTAAATAGTCTTCCTTTTACAAGCCGTTAAGACAATGTGCCAAAAGAGTATTCATTAACTACAGAACAAGTACCAGCTCAATCAAATTGTCTGCTGCATCTGTGCCTGCTTTGCCTTCCTCTTCTGAAGTTTCACTGCTGCTTTAGTGCATTCTTTGCTAAGAGTCTTTCTCATGGTATCCATTCATTACTATCTAGTTGAAGCATCAGGCTGCTCAAGTTCTTGCGCAGGTCTGTAACAGAAGCTTGTTTGGTAATCTTAGAAGCCTCAAATCAGAGAACATGGATAGAGTTTTTGGTTTGTTTGTTTGTTTGTAGTAGGACTAATGCATCCGTATGTCTATTAGTCAGTTCTGCATTACCAAAACATTAATATTCTTTCCATTGTAAAAGGCTTGAAGTAAATCCCATGACAGTAGAAGAATTTTAGATACTGATTACTTGCAATTGGCTCTTGGTGATTTGTTCTTCAAATTTCCAGCTGAATTTAACAAAGTATGATTTCTGAAAGACCTTGATGGTTTCTCATTAAAATAGCATTTTTTCCTTATGAGCACGATTTCTATAATTTCACCCAATTTCATGATACATTTACTCCCTTCGAAAGGCAATGGTTGAAACATCAGAAACAATTAGCAGAAAAGATTATATTAATTCTAAATGAAAGAAATAAATCTGCCAAAAAACTCAGTCTCAAAACTGCATTTGTCAAAAACGCTTCTCTGAATTAACTGTTAGAGGGTAACTGTATAATTGTTAACAGACGTTTTTCTCAAGTTGTCAGACTGTTTGAAAAATGAGAGAGAAAGAGAACACTCAGAAAAAAAATCCACAAGTAATCAATGGCATGCTCGTGTGGACTGAGGCTCGCAGTACTTGTACAAATAAAATACGAGGCACAATTAGAGGTGCTTTGCAGTTTTGGGGCTAAATGTAACTGATCTGGTGATCTGCAAATACGTGAATCCAAACATAAAAAATGAAGAATCCAAATGCAAATGAGTGCAACTGCAATAAAATATAATTGCAAATGAATCTGTTGCTTTATTCGTTTATTGTGTAATTACTGCAATTCTTCCCACCTTGTTTTCAGTATTTCTTAATCATTAAGTCGGAAGCATGACAGCAGTGCCAGCCCTGGAATGATTCTCTTTGACTAAAACCTTGTAAATTAACACAATTAGCACAGCATCATCCTGCTAATTAACTTCCAGTGTCTGGTGCAGTGGTTTTGCAAACAAGGAAGAGGGAGTCAGAAGGGAATAAACATGCCATTCTGTTACCAAACTGTGTGCTGTGTTAGGTTTAGCTCAGTGAGGCTAAGCTGGCCATGTCAGATGCCAGAGTCAGGCAATGAAGAGCTAAAGGGGTTGGGGAGAAAAACAGGAGGGGGTAGGAGCTGTCAAAATAGACTGCAGTAATTCAGAGGGGAGCTAGTGCCACAGATGCTTCATTTCGACTAGGCCTCTTCCTTATCAGGGAATCTGTGCCAGAGGGCACAAGACTGTTTGCAAAAATCACTTTTGGTAATACGAGAGAGATTAAGGAGGTCTATTTGATACAGCTGTAGGAAAATCAGCAATGTGCCTACCATGCATAGGCAAGAGTTGGAGGGGGTTATCTTAACGCCTGTAAATTGCTCTTACTACGTGCAGTGGATTACTGGGAGAGTGAATAATGCACATCATGTTATTTGCAAGATTAATTGCTTTAAAATGATAGTTGCATCCTGTATTTTTTTTTTTTTTTTTAATGTTGGTAGTGGTTTTTTTGATAGCCAGTTCTGTAAGCCATAGAACTTTTAGTGACTTACCTTTGTTTCTTTTTCTTTTTCTTCATCTTTTTTTTAATTCAACCCTTTCTTTGTATCCTGGAGGCTGTGAGGGGGGGGGTGGTGGTGGTGGAAAAAAGAGAGAGCAAGCAAGGAGACCGATAGACAAGTCATGCTTGTTTTTTTTTCCAGAGCCTCAACAACAGAACTGAGAGGCAGAAAGGAGCCAGTTGTAATTCATACCGAGTTGTAGGCTTTGTGTGATGAAAGCGACGGAGCGCTGCCTGGGAGATTGCTTTGCTGCACTCCACGAAGCAGATTTGAAACTGTCGTGGACCACTTTAGATGAGAGTTGGATTATGGAATGACCTGCTATGTCTGTGTCATATTGTTCTGCGCAGGGTGCATTATACTGTGCTAACTAGGTGTTCAGTACCAAATAAGAGAGGTATCCTAGATGTGTTCTGTCAGCTGTGTCTCGTATTTTTATATTGGTTAAAATATAAAACTGAAACAGTGATGAGAGAGGACAGAGCAGTTGGATTCCTTGTGTGTTAAAAATACGTCTGCACTCAGAGTATTTAAAATACCAAATCTTAGCTAATTAATTTAAGAAATGTGGCATCACGTATACGTGTATATATATATTTAAATCAACAAATACCCCCTACATAATTAACAAAAAAATGTGTGTGTGCCTATAAAAAAAAAAAGCAAAAAAAAAAAAAACCACCAATAATCTGACTGTTTATGCTGCTTCATTAGGGCACTGCATTTTGTTTCTTAAAGGATTTATGATGTTAAGTACAGCATTTCAGAGTGCTGGAGAAGTTTGCAGGCAGTCCATTCAAGAATTCATTTTAAATGCTTTGGAAAAAGCCTGAGCTTGCTGCTAACCTTGTTTTTTCTTGCTGCCCTAGGCTTGAAGATGCAGTGGACGCCGGAGCATGCCCAGTGGCCAGAACAGCACTTTGATATCACCTCCACCACCCGGTCCCCTGCCCACAAGGTAGAAGCGTACCGGGGGCACCTGCAGCGCACCTACCAGTATGCCTGGGCTAATGATGACATCTCGGCTCTGACTGCCTCCAATCTCTTGAAAAAGTATGCAGAAAAATACTCTGGTATTTTGGAGGGCCCAGCTGAACGGCCTATTCTCAGCAATTACACTGAAGCTCCCTCGGGGCTGGTGAACGGACGGAAGAATGAAAGTGAGCCCTGGCAGCCTTCGCTGAATTCAGAGAGCGTGTATCCCATGAATTGCGTACCAGATGTCATCACTGCCAGCAAAGCTGGCGTGAGTGCGGCCCTCCCTCCCGCAGATGTGTCAGCCAGCATCGGGAGTTCGCCCGGAGTGGCCAGTAACCTGGCTGAACCTAGCTACTCCAGCAGCACCTGCGGAAGTCACACTGTTCCCAGTCTTCATTCAGGGCTCCCATCTCAGGAATACGCCGCAGGATACAATGGCTCCTACTTGCATACCAGTTACAGTGGCCAACCAGCACCTGCACTTCCATCCCCTCATCCATCCCCCCTGCATAGCTCGGGGCTTTTACAGCCCCCACCACCACCGCCGCCACC
The DNA here is from genome assembly GCA_028571105.1 of Tragopan temminckii. NCBI lineage: Eukaryota > Metazoa > Chordata > Aves > Galliformes > Phasianidae > Tragopan > Tragopan temminckii. The sequence goes on along the minus strand of JAOWBP010051181.1, from coordinate 5,880 downwards.
ACCAGCCCTGGTCCCTGGCTACAATGGGACCTCGAACCTCTCCAGTTACAGCTACCCATCTGCCACTTACCCTCCTCAAACCGCTGTTGGCCCTGGGTACAGCCCTGGGGGTGCCCCTCCACCCTCGGCCTACCTGCCGTCAGGAATCCCTGCTCCAACCCCTCTGCCCCCCACTACCGTCCCCAGCTACACCTACCAGGGCCATGGCCTGACACCCATTGCACCGTCTGCCCTGACCAACAGTTCAGCCAGCTCTCTCAAAAGGAAAGCTTTTTACATGGCAGGGCAAGGAGAAATGGACTCCAGTTATGGAAATTACAGCTATGGCCAACAGAGATCTACACAGAGTCCCATGTATCGAATGCCCGACAACAGCATTTCAAATGCAAACAGGGGGAATGGATTTGACAGAAGTGCTGAAACATCATCCTTAGCATTTAAGCCAACAAAGCAGCTAATGTCCTCTGAACAGCAAAGGAAATTCAGCAGCCAGTCCAGCAGGGCTCTCACACCTCCATCCTATAGTACTGCTAAAAACTCACTGGGTTCAAGATCAAGTGACTCGTTTGGGAAGTATACCTCCCCAGTAATGAATGAGCACGGTGATGAGCACAGGCAGCTCCTCCCTCACCCAATGCAAGGCCCGGGACTTCGTGCAGCTACCTCATCTAACCACTCTGTGGACGAGCAACTGAAGAATACTGACACACACCTCATTGACCTTGTTACCAATGAGATTATCAACCAAGGACCTCCCGTGGACTGGAATGACATCGCTGGCCTAGATCTAGTAAAGGCCGTCATTAAGGAGGAGGTTTTATGGCCAGTATTGAGGTCAGATGCATTCAATGGACTGACTGCTCTACCTCGGAGCATCCTTTTATTTGGACCTCGGGGAACGGGCAAAACATTGATGGGGAGATGTATAGCTAGTCAGCTGGGGGCCACATTTTTCAAAATCACTGGCTCGGGCCTTGTCACAAAGTGGTTAGGTGAAGGAGAAAAAATTGTCCACGCCTCCTTCCTTGTGGCAAGGTGTCGCCAACCCTCGGTGATTTTTGTTAGTGACATTGATATGCTTCTTTCTTCGCAAGTGAGTGAAGAACACAGTCCAGTAAGTCGGATGAGAACCGAGTTCCTTATGCAGCTGGACACTGTACTGACTTCTGCTGAGGACCAAATAGTAGTAATTTGCGCCACAAGTAAACCGGAAGAAATTGATGAATCTCTTCGAAGGTACTTCATGAAACGACTTTTAATCCCACTTCCTGACAGCACAGCGAGGCACCAGATAATAGTACAACTGCTCTCACAGCACAATTACTGTCTCAATGACAAGGAGGTTGCACTGCTTGTCCAGCGCACAGAAGGCTTTTCTGGACTAGATGTGGCTCACTTGTGTCAGGAAGCAGTGGTGGGTCCACTCCATGCCATGCCAGCCACAGACCTTTCAGCCATTATGCCCAGCCAGTTGAGGCCAGTTACATATCAAGACTTTGAAAATGCTTTCTGCAAGATACAGCCTAGCATATCTCAAAAAGAGCTTGATACATATGTTGAATGGAACAAAATGTTTGGTTGCAGTCAGTGATACTACTTTAAAAAAAAAAAAAAAAAAAGTAATGAATGTTGGCACACACAGAACCTGCTACATAGGGTAGAGAACCCTTTTCAGTAGTGTTAAAATTGCAAAGGGTACTGGGAAGACTACAATATACCTTGCCTCTAAAGAGCCAGGGTAGACTTGAAGGAAAAGTGCATCAAACAAGAGCTGCTGATCTGAAAAAGCCACACATGACAGAAAGCGCATGTTGATGCTCAGTTCTGTTCAAGCCAGACAATACTCACCAAGGAGCAAGGTGCAAGTGGGTTGATTTCAGAAGGACATGAACCCTGTGTGTTGATTCCATTCTGCTGTTCTTGAGATTTAGTTGCTGTCAAGTGCCTGAAGTGGTGCTTTATTTTTTGTTTGCCTCACAATTACATTGGTGGCATGTGCTAATATAAAGAGCTTTAACTTCAAACATTATTGGACTAAAGAGATGAACGGTTGTGTTGCGACAGAGAACCAGATTTTTGCTATTCTAAGAGCAACAGTATTCCTCAATCCTGTCTGTTCTGTGGTGTTAAACTAAGAACAGGTAAAACAGGGTAATGGTAATCTGGACCTTAATTTCTGCAGTTCATTTCTTTTAATGTTCTGTCTGCAAAAACTCAGGAAAGTGATTGTGATTTGTACAGTACCTCAAAGGAATGTGTTGAAAGCACTATGTACTGCTGAGAGTTATAGGCTAGGCTTCAATGTTACTTTATATTAAATATGTATGTTTACCTCAACAATTGGAAAATGGCAAGGAAAATTACTTTGAATGTATCCAGGAAAAAAACTAAAGTGTGATATGACTGAAGCTTTACAGTTTTTAAAATTAGAAACAGAAAGATTGCATTGTTAGGAAACTGTTCTTTTGCCAATTTGTCGAATCAAATCAGAGCAGAACAATTTTTCTTGTTGGTAAACTGTAAGAGTTTTCAGCATATTGCTCCTTGATAATTATGTGATACAGTCTTTAGAAGGTGCTTAGATGAAAAAAAAAAGCCACATAATTGGTTTATGTTAGCAGCTGAAACAGTCAAATGTAAGATTTGGTAGGACTCCGAGAGGCAAGTTACTTTAAGCTGTGACTGCTGGCGCTTACTATGGGGCTCTGGTCGTGGTTTTGAGGTTATTTTGGTGGAGCTGTAGGGAGTGGAATCAGTGTAGGTCACTGGCAGAGCTATGGGTTGCAGAGATGTTTATAGCAACACAGTAGACTGTGACCAAATAAACAGTACAAATAACAAAGCAAAACGGAACCCTCAAAGTACATTTATTTCCCTTTCCAAACTGTAGAGTTGAGTTTTTGTTATGTGCGTGCGGCTCCATTGTCCGTGATGCAATCTTCATTTAGCATCCATTAGAAATCTTCCAGGCTGGAGTGTGCCCACCATTATTTCTACCTCAGTTTTGTTACATTTCTCTTGGAAAGCAAAATAAGAAATAGGGCAAAAAACCAAAACCAACACAGAAGTCAGATTACATTAGGAATGTGAACCTGCTAAACGAGTTTCAGAGAGCTGCTGGTTTTCCCCTGAAGTCAAGTTTTCTCCATGCTAGTGCTCTTTACCCCCCTTTTCCTCCCTCAAATATACATACTCTGGTGTCTTCCTTCTGGAAAGATGAGCTGGCATGTGTGACATTTTGCTCAATTCCCCCCACCCCCCCCATCTTTCTTTTTATCCTTTAATGCTTTCTGTGCAACTCTTTTCATGACAGCTGACTGATGTTGGGTAATGTCTCTGAGCAGGAACAGTATATGTTGCAGCTGCCCAAAGCCTCTGCCATCATGTGAGCAAAACAGCCTTGCTTTTTGAATGTATTTTTTGTTTGTTTACTTTAAAGAGACAGTAACAAAACTGTTGCAAAGCACTGGCATTTAATGTTTCTGTTAAGTAATGTACATTCAAAACCATTGAATAAATGCACTGAAAAGCCCCAAGAAGAGAAATACCAATCTGTTACGAGATCACGCTTGTCTTCTCAAAAATTGTGCAGATCTTGTCTGTTTTGTTAAATCAATGGAGACAGTTAGCATTCAGAAAGCTAATGAGCGATTTTGTGATATTGCTGGAAATTTAAGGCTATTGATTACTTCTTTCCTTTATCTTTCTTTTAATATATATATATATATATTTAGATAGAACGTGCTAAAAACAGAGCAAATAAACCAAAATCTAATATAAGATGGATTCCTGGCAAACATTTTGTCTATCTAAAACTTTATGTTTTAAGCATAAAAATACCATTTTAAAAACAGTGCCTTTCATTAAGGATGTAGAAAGTAAGACTTAAGTACATCACCTGTTTTCTTTCTTTCTTTTTTTTTTTTTCTTTTTTCTTTTTCCTTTCAACAGCAATTACAGTCTATGGTCCTTGTTATGACCCAGTCTTTCTGCTTCCCTGAACCTCCACAGGCTGCTTCTCCATCCTGGTCATTCCACCATCCTCATATTTGGGTGACCCTGGTGTCTCCACTAGCTGTAGGTTCACGCTGATCACACTGGCAAGTACGCTATTGCAGATCGCTGACCCAAATTCTGTCTTAGACATTGCCTTTCGTATCTGCCATTGAGCTGGGCTTATTTGAAAAGCTCAGGCAAATTTTGATAAACCAACTTTTGCTTTATGCATTGCTGATAAAACCATAACTCCTAACACATTTTGCAGCTGGTAAAATGAAAACTATCCTTACTGTAATTGTTTTTTTCCTTTTTTTAACATCATCTTATCCAGTAGCAAAAACAAAAAGCAAATTAAATTGTAGATTGTCCCTTTGGCTTCCAGCTTTAAATTGTTCTCTATAAAAAGTCACTCTGGGAAATGGATTTTTCAAATGTTAACCAAAGTGACAAGCAGGCAGAAACTGAAATGGTGTGAAAATGCAGGTTCCACACACGCACACATGCTCCTGCTCTCCAGGGCTTGTTTCAGCTTTGGGGCAGCAGCAGGTGAAAACTTCACCCGTATGACAGTGGCTGCAAGAAGTGGAGGACAGAGCCAGATTGTTACCCAAATCTTTCCTTACCAGCAGCTCTCCTTGACACCACTCAGAAAGGTGTCTGTTGGATTTGGTTGGGTAGTGTTAACAGGAGACACCTCAGGCCTTCTTGAGAACTTTCTGGCCGCCTTAACTTCTTTGACAGAATTTCCCCCCCTCAGGGGGCTGAGCTGGCTGAACCTCCCACCACACCCACTCCTTCTCACTGTTTTTCCCTCTTCTCCTTCATTTATCCCCCTTTTCTCCCTCGTGAGCAGGAGTCGGCGTGCTGCTAGACCTTCACCCCTCCCAGCAGCCTCCTCATTGGGGAGAGTCCAAGAAGGGCTGAAGCGCGATCCTGACGTCCTCCTGCACCTGGGTGGATCCTGAAGGTTAGGATTGTTTTTGAGAGGAGAGACAAAATATGTTTTAATGGTATCATCAGGATGAAACGTTTAGCTAGTTTTTGACATTTCCATGGTGGAAAACTACTGTCTTTTATTACCAGGCAAAGCCAGGGGCTGCTGCCAAAGAAATGCCTGAGTGGTTTGCTGGATTTTAAGGAACCTTGAATGGTTAAAGAGCATCTGCTGTGTCAGCCTATGGTCTGCATAGTATTTTTATGTGTGGATCCCATTCTACATCAGCTCATTTTCTTCCTTGTAACTTCAGTAACAATTCCTACGGCAACAAAAATAAAATAAATTGGAGGAATATTTCTGTAAGCTGAAGGATCAATATCAATACAAGGAGGAGTTCATAAAGACCTTATGTGAGACAGAAATGGAAAAACTCTGTATTGCTGGCATGTTTCTCTTCAAAATATTTAGAACATTTGTGACAATATAAAAAAAAGTTTGCTGACTGAGCTGATCAATGGAATGTGGAGACAGTTTACTTTAAGGCTATTTACTTTCACATGGATTATTTATCTATTAGTCAGTTTGTATTCTACTCAAATGCAGATAGATGGGCAAAATGTTTTCTTGAGGATTACAAACTTAGCGAGGGGATAATCAACCATCTGACTAAAATACATAGGCCAAACACCATCTGGGTGTCTTTACCAGCTATTTGGAGGCTATGCTCTGTAAAATGGTACAAGGTCATATTTAGGTGGTTTTTCTTAGGATTTTTTTCACTTGGGGATCATCTAGTCAAAAATATCCAAATTAACTCCTGCATTGAGCCATTCATATGTTGCAAGCAAAGATGGGCATCTAACTAGGGTTTCCATTATCTGCATCTACGTAGGTCTTCAGATAAAGAGCTGTTCTCGTAATCCTTGTTTCTCTCCGAAGTGTTC